>CAUYRH010040657.1:0-10847 GCA_963574655.1 Perodicticus potto
TCACCCTGGGTAGGGTGCAGTGGCATCACAGCTCACAGCAACCTCCAATTCCTGGGCTCAAGTGAGTCTCTTGCCTCCGCCTCCCAAGTAGCTGGGACTACAGGCGCCCGCCACAACACCTGGCCATTTTTTGGTTGCAGCCGTCATTGTTGTTTGGTGGGCCTGGGCTGGATTTGAACCCACCAGCTCAGGTGTACGTGGCTGGCGCCTTAGCCCGTTGAGCCACAGGCACCGAGCCTAATTTATTTATTTTTGAGACAGAGTTTTACTCTGCGCCCTGGGTAAAGTACCATGGCATCATAGCAATCTCAGACCTCAAACTTCAGGGCTCAAGAGATCCTCTTGCCTCAGGCTCCTGAGTAGTGGGACTATAGGTGCTCACCACCACAACAGGCTAGTTTTTTCATTTTTAGTAGAGATGAGGTCTCACTCTTGTTTAGGCCAGCTCCAACTCCTGATCTCCAGCGATCCTCTTGCCTTGGCCTCCCAGAGTGCTGAGATTACAGGTGTGAGCCACCGTACCCAACCATATACCCTATATTTCTATTCTTTTTGAGACAATGTCTCACGATGTTATCCTAGGTAGAGTGCCGTGGCATCACAACTCACAGCAACCTCAAACTCTTGAGCTTAAGCGATTCTCTTGGCTCAGCCTCCCAAGTAGCTGGGACTACAGATGCCTGCCACAATGCCTGGCTATTTTTCTGTTACAGTTGTCATTGTTGCTTAGCTGGCCCAGACTGGGTTCGAACTTGCCAGACTCGGTATATGTGGCCAGCACTGTAACTACTGTGCTACGGGCACTGAGTCCATACCCTGTATTTTTAAAGAAAAGTGGCCAAGGTAAAAAAGATGGAAAGACCCATGGGAAAAAAGTAGATTGCAAAGAAAATACCAGTCCTGCAAATAGCTTCCTTTTAGAAAGACCCTATAGTCGCGTAAGTTTGGGAAAGCCTCTATAAGGCATTCGTCCCTTGCAGAGTTATGGCGCACATTAGCATATCACAGGCTTTGCGCTGTCTACAGTAAGGAAGAATTCTCTGTTTTGTGAAACTCAAGTTTTGTTGTTGTTGTTGTTGTTTTTTGAGACAGAGCCTCAAGCTGTCACCCTGGATAGAGTTCTATGGCATCACAGCTCACAGCAACCTCCATTTCCTGGGCTCAAGAGAGTCTCTTGCCTCCGCCTCCCAAGTAGCTGGGACTATAGGCACCCGCCACAATGCCCGGCTATTTTTTGGTTGCAGCCATCATTGTTGTTTGGCGGGCCCAGGCTGGATTCGAACCCGCCAGCTCAGGTGTACATGGCTGGCACCTTAGCCCGTTGAGCCACAGGCGCCGAGCCTGTTTGTTTGTTTTGAGACAGAGTTTCACTTTGTGGCCTCCAGTAGAGTGCCATCACGTTATAGCTCACAGCAACCTCACAGTAACCTTCTTGAGTCTCTTGGCTCAAGCTATTCTCTTGGCTCATCCTCCCAAGTAATCTGGGACTACAGGCACCTGCCACAACGCCCAGCAATTTTTCGAGACAGGGTGTTGCTCTGTCTCAGGCTGGTCTGGAACTCGTGAGCTCAGGCAATCTGCCCTCCTTGGCCTCCCAGAGTGCTGGGCTTATAGGCATGAGCTACTGTGCCCAGTCAGAAATCCAAGTATTTACAAACTTTTTTGATTACAAGAATTACACCCTCCATTACCTGTTATTGCATCTTAAGTGAAAAGAAAAAAAAATCCCTTTTATATGGAATTAAATGTCATTTTTTCCCAGTCCTGAAAAGGATTGGTCTTTGATGATCGGTTTCTCTGCAAGACGTCCACTGGTGGCCAGCCTGTCTACTTACATAGGTTGTTCGGGCAAGAATAGAAGATTAATAAAGAAGGTAGTGTAAATTCAACATCCTGGTCTACATGGAGCCCCTCCTTATACCCCACTGCTGATACTAGGGACACGCCTCTAGCTAACTAAACATCAGGCTGGGATTATTTCCTCTGTTCTGCTGAATAGTCTTGAAGATAAGAAAACATTCTTCCTGACATAAAAACCCATCAAAATACATTTATAACAAATCCCAGGTACACCAAAGTTATCTGTGCTGCTGATACTGGGCTTTCTTCCTGCCTGTCTCTTTCATTATGTTCCCAACAAAGCAGCTCTATTACTCTTGCACTGGCAAAAGATAATGGCTCGGCCCTCCTCAGAGTTCTGCCACTTGCGCTCAGCCCATTTAATTACTTCCAGCACAAGCACACACTTTATTAGCTGAGCCAGGACTAGCAAGGGCTTCCTTTAGGTTGCAGGGATGCTTGGTTAATTGAGACTTAATTATAAGGAGCTATGCAAACCCCTAGGGGACAGGAGCGGTGCTGTTTTCTTACTTATATAGGAGTCAATACCTCATCTATACAAGAGCCTCCAGAGAGTTAAGGCAAAAAGTAAACAAAAACAAAATAGAAATTGTGGTGAAATGAGTTCTCTCTGAAGCACTGTTTACACGTTGAGAAAATTAAAACTTCCCTGAGACCTGGATGTCAAGCCCGCTTGGGTGTTCTGACCCCTTATTGCCTTCTTTGACCCCTGACTTCCAACTTAACTCATCCCTCAGTAGCACTGTCACAAAACAAACAGAAACACAAGCAAAGTCCCTGTTTTTCTCATGTTTAAAATGTTAACTGCTGTTGTGAACGTTGTCCCCACGGGTCTGTGTTTGCGCAGAAGAGTATCTTTGGGCTCCACAGTTGACCTTCCCCTCTCAGCCTGCTTGTAGGAGGCCTCCCTGGGAGCCCAGCTCTTTACATCCTATGGCACCTCCGGTAAGTCTTTGTGGCCACCCCACCTACCGGACACTTGTATATCCAGAGACCTCTCCCGAGCACTTTACACCTTTAAATGCTGTAACTAAAAGAGACCCTGGTTGTAAACTCAGGACTTAAGGCATTGCCTTCAAAACCTCTGAAAACATGCTGTGCATGTCCTAGGTTGTGAAGGGGCTGTCACCACAGCCTCATAAACTACAAGGGAAATCATTTGAGGTCCATTCATCTTTGGGCCTTCAAGCCCTATCCTGGCCACATAAGCTAGTGTGACCAGTGGAAGTATGGGGAAGGGAGTTGAATCTAGGCACGGTTCCTCGTTAATCAAGCTGAGAGAGTTATTTAAAGATAGAAAGAAGAGCTCAGGGAAGCCACAGCCATTTAGTTCAAATTCTTTTTTTTTTTCTTTTGTGGTTTTTGGCCGGGGCTGGGTCTGAACCCTCCACCTCTGGCACATGAGGCTGGCGCCCCTCTCCTTTGAGCCACAGGTACCACCCTCAAATTCATTTTTAAAGTTAAAATACTTTTCTTAAATAATCATGTATTTATTTTTTCATGGCAAGTTGCAACAAGAGAGGATCTACTAGTTCATAGGTCTGAGTAAACATGCAAAGAAAGTTCAGAGCTCGTCCAAATTCTGTCCGATGACCTAATCAAGACCCACGACTGGGGTTGGGGGAAGTCTCCCAAGAACGGAGCATCAGATACTCATTGCTATAAATACTTTTTTCTTCAGAGGTAGCCATTCACCCACTTCATGTCAGGACAGGGAACTAGAGCAAAAGGAATTCTAGCAAATTCAGAAAGCCTTTCTCCCAGTTAGTAGAGCAAACTGTGCTGGGTTCTTGGACATTGATCTCCCAGCTTAGGGGAACAGGGAGGCAGAGGTTGAGCCCCAGACGTAGTTCTCAGTCTACAGCTTCCACGTCATGTGGGGGCCACTCCTCCTGTCTCTATGGACTCATGAGGTAGAGCTGCCATGACTCAGCTGCCATGACTCATTCTGGGGGCCCCTTAGGGATCCTGCAGCTGGGGACAGATAGTGTGTGGAGGAAAGCAATGGACAGGATGCAAATCTACTCATTCAGGAACTATAGGAAGCCCCACCATGTGCAAGACACTGTGTTGGGTATTATGAGACATGAAGAAATGTTTACAAGCTCACTGCCTGCTAAGAACTTACAGTATGTGGGGAGTGCCTTAATATCAAGAGAACATCAATAGGAGGCAGTGGTGGTAAGCCATATACATAAATAATTACAGCTGTATGATGTGGTAGGGAAAAAGAAAGCAATTGTGTGCAGACCTGGGTTTGGGTCCTGGGTTGGCCTTGATGAGTTGTGTCACTGCGGGAGCATTCTCCAACATTTCTAAGCCTTGGTTTCCCCTAAAGAGAAATGAAAGAGGGGGAGGGGAAGCCTTTTCCCCAGGATTTTTGGGGTATTAAATGAGGAAAGGTATGGAATGCACATGGCCACAGTGCTGACACATTGGGTGGTTTCCTGATACTGAGCTGGGCCCTGTAAGCTAAGCAGCGTCACTCTGAATCCCCATTCTACCTCCACAGCCCAGGAGCTTCTAAAATAGTTACAGAAGTTAAAAAAAAAAGTAATGTTAATTCTTCCTGTTTTTAAAACATTCCATATATGCTGGATTCTGTCTTCAATGCATTGTGAATACCACTACATTTAAAATTTATGACTTATGAGGAAGGTACTAAAAATCCTCAATCTGCAAATGAAGCACTTGAAGATCAGAGAGGTTAACTAACTCCCTTAAATTTATACTAGATTCCAAACAGGGCTTTTCTGACTCAGGAGCCTGTGTCATCTACCTGCTGCCTGTTTGCTTCCCCAAGGTCTCAACTGCTGAAGAATCTGGTTGGACAGCAACAAGTCTCAGAAGTTTACCTGCATCAGTGATGGTGCTGGCCCCACTTGACAGCCTTGGGGGTGCCAGTGCACTGGAAATCTCAGGGCTAGGATTGGAAAAGTGATGCTTTGCTGGCTTGAGATCATTGCTACAGTGAAAAGCTGTGACCAGCTATAAGGCACATAGAAGACATTGCTCTGCCTCCTGTCTCCTCTACAAATGTGTGAGGATTTAGGAGAGTCATTATGAGATGTACTTTCTAGAAATCATGATTAAGTGGAAATTTCATTCCAAATCCTTCCAAAGTGCAGCCTTCCTGTGGACAGACCCTGTTGCTGGTCCTATTTTGGTTGAAGAGTTGTTCAATTCTTTCCTGAATCAATTCTTGGTCAATTCTTTTGCTTTGTTTTGTCCTCATAGAACTGTGTGACTCTTTGGGGAAAGAGCTCCAAATACTCTATGCACACACACAGGGAAGCATCTATACATCTTTATCATCCTATTTGGAAACATTCCTCTAACTCAGAGATCAGTAAACTATGGCCTTGTGGAGCAAAACCAGCCCACAATCTATTTTTGTAAATAAAGTTTTATTGGCACACAACATGCTCAATTTTCAAAATGTCTTATCTCTGTCTGCCTTTATGCTACAATAAAAAATATGACAGAGATCAATGAGAATGTAAGAGATAAAATGGCTCAAAAAGCCTCGAATGTTTACTACCTGGCCCTTTAAAGAAGGTTTCCAATCCAGATATAACTTATTTTTTTCTACTTCCATTGTTAGACCATCGTGATTTTTAAATTTGAGATTTCCTTATGATGCCACCTAATACTTATTAATTTTTCAATGACTCTCAGTGTCTCCTATACAAATCCTAACTGAATCCAAGCCTTTCATACAAGGCCTTTCCTAACTTCACCCCTCCTAGATTTCTATCCTAGTCTCTTGTCACTTTCCCACCACATATTTTCATCCCCTTTCCCATAAAAACCTTATTCTTTAGCTCTTATGTGCTGTGGTATGTGGTGTATCGTTTCCTCTGCCTAGAGTCCTCTTTATTCATACTAGGTCCTGAGCCATTCTTCCATTAAAATCTGAAACTTACATCATCTCACCTAAATTTAACATGCTTAGACTATAGTTTATATTTTTTTATATTTATATTTCAATACATGAATAAATATTTTGTAAATACTTTATAAAATTTCATAAACAAAGGATACTTTTAGTTACAATTTCCCATTTTCCCTATGTACATACGTATGGTGACCTTTGAGACACTCCGTATTTTTCCTACTATGTATTAATTACTTGTTTTAATGCCTATCTGTTCTAAAATACTATATTTCTGGAGGGCAGGGATCTATGTCAATTGATTTTTACATGTGAGGCATATATTTTGGCATGTGGTAGATACTCAGGGGATGTTTATTTGACATGGGGCAATAAAGAAATGCATATGTATAGTGGGGTTGCCATTAGCAAATCACATGGTCTCCTTAGGATCACCTTCCCTATCTTCTGCTTCCATTAACACTACCTGAGGAGTCCTTCTGATGTGGGACAAACATGGACTTAGCAATGATCATGGAAATGGATGACCATGCTCTGCCTGTGTCACCAACTAAGGCCTGTAACTTCTCACCCCTGGCCTGATCCCTGAAGGTGGCAAAATAATTTGTTTTTCCTGAGGGATTATGAGCACTGAGCCTTTTGTTTGAAGAAGGTCTAGAAATAAGGATGACAGACTATATAGGTACTGCACTATCTAAGACAGGGGTCCTCAAAATACGGCCTGCGAGCCACATGAGTTGGTGTGAATTGTATTTGTTCCCGTTTTGTTTTTTACTTCAAAATAAGATATGTGCAGTGTGCATAGGAGTTTGTTCATAGTTTCTTTTTAAACTACAGTCTGGCCCTCCAGTAGTCTGAGGGACAGTGAATTGTCCCCCTGTTTAAAAAGTTTGAGGATGCCTGATCTAAGGGAAAAGCCATCCCAGGGGGGCTGGGAAGTCAGAAGCAGGTGAGAGTACATGTACATGTGTATACTTGGAAAGGTCAAGGCAGCTCTGCGGATGGGGAAGTTACCTCCTATAACATGGCTCAGGGCAACTTCACAGAGTAGAGACAGCCTTTGGAGATGGTCAGTGTATTGAGGAAGGAGAGAGGAGAGAACAGGGCATGTCTCTTTGGGCACATTCCTTTTCTCTGTGTTCAGCAGCAATTGTAGCCCAAACCTCAAGTCACAGTCTAAACTTAAAGAGCCTGGCATTCCTAGGACTAAATCATGGATGAAGAAAAAAGAGCAGATCAGGGGAGTGAAAGTTGTAGAGTGTGGCCATGTGCTATATGTAAGGTTTCAGCTTCTCTCAGGTCAAACATGGATCACTTCCCCCACTGGTCAGCAGGATCTTCTGTCTTTCCCACTACTGCTCTCTCTCCTTACCTGGTCTATCCTTCCTTTTCCTCCCACCTTTCTCTATCCCTCTTTCTGGTTGCCATTATGGCCTATTTTCCTCCTTTTCTTCTCTCTCTCTCTCTCTGTTCTTGTTGCCCTATTTTCTGTGCCTCCTTTCCAGTGTTTACCTACAAAGGTTCTCCTTGTGATTCCAGAGAAAGACAAAAAGCAGTGAGAAGAGGCTAACTTCTACCGCAGACCATCATGGAACCTACACCTGAAAACATTAGGCAGGTGCACAAGGTCTGTCCTGCTCCTGGGAAAAATGAGTGAGCTTTTCTGGGGGAAGATTGTTTACACACACACACACACACACACACACCAGCAGCTGCAGAACTGCAGAAAGCATTTGTATCATGCCTACAAGTTCAAACCCTCTCCTCGAACAACAGTACACGTTAGGATCTAAGCTTCTGGTTCAAGGGAACAATCCTCTGGTTCAGGATGCTGAATATGATTCTTCTGTGGGGAGTTCCAAACTATCATAACTGAATTCGGAGAAGCTGATGTCATGCCGGCAGCAAGGGAATAACCCATCTGCTGTGGGCTAATCATGTTGCATCAAGTTTTTATTGCATATAGTTATATTTGTGGGGAAAGAAGGCAATGACTTGACTTGAGGCCCTCTCAGTAATCACAGGCTAGGCTAGGAGGGACTTTTGCTGGGGAAGTTAATGCATAGAAGACGCAAACACAAACTACAGAATGAATCAGTTGCCAACTCTGTTAGTTTGTCCTCAGTGATGTGTGGAATTATCCACCCTTTCATTTCCTTTCCATTTCACTGTTAGCCCCAGTTCAGCTTCTGCTGTCTCAAGCCCAGATTATTATCATAGTCTTCCAAATAGTTTCCACCCTTCTGGAGCTGCCACTCGCAACCCTAATTGCCTGCTGAGAGTAGATTGATGGTTGTAAAGAAAATTCCTATTATATATCCTCTCCATTTGTCTACAGAAAGTAGTTCATTCTTCTTGTGACATTCATGGCTCTCCACAGTCTGCCCTCAGCCCACCTTTTCATCCACATCACCCTGCACATTCACACTTGGCTCCTACATCAAAGTATTGATACCAGCCATTTAGTCTATCTAAAGAATTGATGGCCCTAGGAATTTAACCATATCAATGATGTCTTTTTTACATTATTAACTGAAGAAAATGATTAAAGATTTTTTTTTAAGATTAGGAAACAAAAAGAAGTCAGAAGGAGTCAAATCAGGACTGTAAGAGGAACATCTAATAATTTCCCATCAAAACTCTCACAAATTTGTCCTAGTTTGATGAGAGGAATGAACTAGAGCATTGTTGTGGTGAAGAACTCCCTGGTAATGCTCATTGGATATTTTTTCTGATAAAGCTTTGGCTAACTTTCTCAAAACACTCTCACAATAAGCAGATGTTACTGTTCTTTGGTACTCCAGTAAAGTCAACAAGCAAAATGCCTTGAGCATTCCAAAAAAGCTGTTGACACGAACTTTGTTCTTGGCCAGTCTGCTTTTGCTTTGACTGAGCTATTTTACCTCTTGGTAGCCATTGTTTTGACTGTGCTTTGTATTTAGGATTGTACTGGCAAAGCCAGGTTTCATGTCTGGTTATAATTCTTCCAGGAAATGCTTTAGGACCCTGATCCCACTTTTAAAAAATTACCACTGGGCCCAGAGCTGTGTCTCAGGCCTGTAATCCCAGCACTCTGGCGGGGGCTGAGACAGGTGGATTGCCTGAGCTCAGGAGTTTGAGACCAGCCTGAGAAAAAATCAGACCCTCATCTCTAAAAATAGCAAGGTGTTGTGGTGGACCCCTGTAATCCCAACTACTTGGGAGGCTGAAGCAAGAGAATCACTTGAGCCCAAGAGTTTGAGGTTGCTGTGAGCTGTGACACCACAGCACTCTACCCAGGGTGACAAAGTGAGAATTTGTCTCAATAAATGAATAAATAAATAAATAATAAAAATTAAAATTTCTATTGGCACTTCTCTTGCCTACAACTGATCTGGGCACAATGGTTTGGCACCATTGAGTGAAAATTTTGCTCAAATTTAATTTTTTAGTCAGAATTGAACCGAGTGAGATGTCTATGGTGTTGTCTATTGTTTGTGCTGTTAATTGTCATTGCTCTTCAGTTAGGTCATGAATAAGACTAATTTTTTTCCTTGAAAATTGATGTAGATTATCTGCTACTGTCGGAATCATCTTCAACATTGTCTTGTCCCTTCTTGAAATGACTTACCCATTTGAAAATTGTTGATTTCTTTGGAGCATTGTCCCCATGAGCATTTTATAAAACAGCAATGATTTTTCCATTCTTCTACCAAAACTTCACCATAAATCTTATGTTTGTTCTTGCTTCAATTTTAGCAGAATTTATGTTGCTTGGATAAGGGCTATTTCAAATTGCTATTTTGTCCTTCTTAGTGCCTCAAACTACATTATGTTCAGACATATTGTAACATTTATTTTGGTGTAAAAAAAATCTTTGAAATTCATGCATAGCTTTTTCATAATATGCATTTTTATTAACTTTTTGAAGACACCTTATACATTATGTATACATGTATATGTTTTAAAAATTAGAAAATAGTTACCACCATCTATTATTGTTATGCATCTACTATGTGTAGAGATTAACTAAAGAAATGTAGGCACTCTGAGAACAAGACAACTATCTTCCCGTGTATACAGCCTGTCTGCTTTGTTGTTGCCAAAGTTTATCATGATGCCTGGCACAACAGACATTAAATAAATGGTTGTTTATTAATCAATGAAAGGAAATGAAGAAGGGAAGATGGGACAAGGAAAGGAGGAAAACTCATACAATCCTTGTTTTTGTCCTTTGGCCTTTCACAAGACCATTTTTATTTGAAAAATCAACACATTTGACCTTCAACATTGATGTTGCTCTGCCATCACTAAAGAAGCTCTTGCTTCTGCTGCTTCTACACTAGTTCAAATCTGTGCATAGAACTCTCAGAGATCAGAGCAATGGAATAATGTAAGGAAATTCATTAATGTGGCACTTCCTTCATGAATTTCTCCTAACCATTTGGTTGGACCAATTGTCATTTAATAAGCCACCTGTTTTAATATTCTTTTTCAAGTCCTAGCCAGTTTCCAATTCTAAAAACCTGATGGTGTTCTACCAAAGTAATATTAGGAAAGCACTAAGTAGAAAACTTTGCTTATATTCATTTGTTTAAACAGAACAAAGCAAAATAAAATTGAAACTTGTTTGACTGAATTTGATTTTCAATAGTAATGTGAGATGTACATATAAAGTGAGCACATTCATTTACTGGGCACTCTCTGCTTGCACAGGCTTGCAGAGGGTGTTTGGGGAAAGATGTTAATCAAACAGAAGATACATTTTTTTAAAATAACTTTTTATTTTTTTATTTTTTATTTTTTATTGTTGGGGATTCATTGAGGGTACAAGAAACCAGGTTACACTGATTGCATTTATTAGGTAAAGTCCCTCTGACAATCGTGTTTTGCCCCCAAAAGGTGAGGCACACACCAAGACCCCACTCCCCTCGCTCCTTCCCTCTCTTTGTGCTTCCTTTCCCCACTCCTTCCTCATTCCTTCTCTCTCTGCTCTCCCCTTCCCTCACCCCCACCATGTCATTAATTGTCATTAATTGTCCTCATATCAAAATTGAGTACATGGGATTCATGCTTCTCCATTCTTGTGATGCTTTACTAAGAATAATGTGTT
>CAUYRH010040658.1:0-17106 GCA_963574655.1 Perodicticus potto
TGTAGGAAGTGACAAACTAAACTTCTAGTTGTCTGTGAAGAGGCTTACAGAGTTCTCAACTCCTTGGAAAGAACCACTTTTCTATTTTTTAAATTTTTGAGATCCCTGAGGGTGGATGGATGGATGTCAACAGCAAAGGTCGCAACTGGAAAAAAAGAACACCTTCTATCAACTGTGTGTTGGAAGTTGTCCAGGATACCTGTGAAAATGTCCTCCTTTTATACAAAGAAAGCCCTCACTGAGAAGGACAGTCCTGCTGGCCCTACCTTTTGGCATTATCAAGAAGGATGAGCATACTAGCGCCTTCATCATCTTGAAAGCTCTCATAATGATGGCGGTCAGCATTGCCAATCAGGTAGTCAAAGACGGCTGTGTCGATAATATCCAAGAGGCGCGGGCCGGAGTCATAAGGGGACGTTTTCTTCACAGCATCACAGTAGCTCTCATCATACTCCCACCTGGAGGCAAGGAGCATCGCCAGGGTTATTGAGTGCCAACACTGTACCTGGCACTGTTAAAACAAAGAGAAGACAGCTCCCACCTACTGGGTGTGCCCTGACCCCATGGTTCTTTGCATCCTTGGACAGAACTGCTGGCTCCTGTCCAGGGTTGGCACCTGGCCAGGCACAGGGGAGAATTAGCAGTGGCTCACAGGAGCACTTACCTGGCCAATTTGCCTTCTCGGTAAGTCCTGCCCCACGGGTGTCGGTGTTTCTGCAAAGGCCACACATCTGGAAGCCAAAGTGTGACAGATCCCTGCATTGTATCTCCATCAGCACAAGCTGGCTCTGTTTCTCTGCAGTAATAACACTTCCCATAGAAACAAGTGTTGTTTCCTAAAAGACAGAAAGGAGCCAAATACACTTAAGGAAAGAATGGCAACTCCGAACTCTCCCCTAAGCAATGTAGGAGGGATCAGCTAAGTAAATGTGCACTGTGAAAACAAAGATCCTGAAATTACTATATTTCAAACATTGATGTTCCTGGATAGGTTTTATTAATAAAAGCACGTAGTGTAAAAAATGCAAAAGGTATTAAAGAATATACATTAAAAAGTAAGTCTCCTTCCCCAGCATCCTTTCTGCCCAGTCTCTCCCAGGAGTCAACCACCATCACAAGTATCTTTCTGAATTCACTTTAATTAAAGGAAAATAATATCCTCCTCTTCTTCATCAGGGCTAAGATTTCGGTCAGAGTTCCCAGGAAGGGCAAGAGGGGGCATCTACTGGGGCAAGTGTGGCCAGAGTTTGGTTATATACATGGGCAGGGGACTGTTGAGAGGTGAGCAAATAGGTAGATAGATAACTGTAACAGGAACCAGACCTCTCACCGATGGAGAAGGGAGTTAAACATACAGAAAAGGAAATGGCCAGAATAAATCTGTGGTGTTGAATTAGAATTACAGATACTGGTTTGAACTGATAGTTTTAACACACACACACAGAGATACACGACATATACCTACAGACGCTTCTTACCTCAGTCTTTCAAGAGAACTTGGAAACAATGACACCCAGGTAGAAATCAGCACACCTACCATCCACATATTAGTCTGTAAACACCATTTTAATACTACATTAAAAGGAACCAGGGCTCCTTGAAGACACAGCTGACTCCAGGGCTGGGGCACAAGATGTGCCTGGACCATAGTGTTTTTGCCAAATGTAAGGAAGCGCTCAGAGAATGATGGGACCATTCCAAAATGGCACAGGAGCTAGTATGGAGGAGTTTCCACTGGCCAAATCTGGGACAGTTCAAGAATCAACATAAACAATACCAGTAATTAACTATAACTCCGAGCAAAATAAGTCTATGAATTCGCACGATATAAATAAATAAATGTGTTATGTAGGAGTTCTACCCTTCAGTGGAATGACAGAATTAAAAAAAAAAAATCATCATTTAGTATCTGTCATAATAACTGGTTCAAACAAAAATTGTCAACAAATCCTAAAGGTGGTCGGTGAAAATCTGATGAGGAATGGAATATTTACATAGTCCTGGAGTATCTCCCTACAATGTACTTAGCGATTACTTACTAGTAAATATGAAATGCTTATTAACTTTACATGGAAGAAACCTTGTGGACACTCATCCTCTTAATCAAGTGATAAAATTAACATCACCACCAATGGGACATTTCAATAAATGGACATTAGGTGCACAAAGAACAGCACAGTAGCACTTCCCTGGTTTCCCTGCCAAACATCAGACAAACTCAAATTAAGAGATATTTTCTAAAGTAACTGCCTGCACGCTTCAACAACGTCAAGGTCATATAAAACAAGGAAAGTGAAGATTGTTAAAAGGACTGATGGATTTCCACAAGGCAAAAAAAAAATCTTAAGGAAAGTCAAAATAAATGAAAAAATTGGGAAAGAACATTTACATCTCATCTCACAAAGGACTACCCACCCTAGGTATGAGCTCCTATAAATCTGTAAGGCCACTGACACCACAAAAAATGAGCAAAGGATAAGGAAAGACAATTAACAGAAAATATAAATGGCTTTTAAACAAATAAAAAGATGCCACATAACAAAATAGACAAAAACTGAAAGTTGGATAATACTTTGTTGGTGAAGCTAAGGAAAAGAGGCACTGTCGTGTATCACTGCCGAGAGTGTAAACTGGTTGAACATCTGTGCAGAACAATGTGGCCATACCTATCAAAATTTAAAATGCATATGCCCTTTGACCCAGCACTTTCCCTTTTAGAAATATTTGCTCATGTGTGAAATAACATACATACAAGTAATTTGGGGCAACACTGGTTGTAAAAATAAAATACTAGAAGATGTAAGTCCAATACGGGACTGGTTAAGTGAATTATGGTAGATCCATAGAATGGAATACTTTGCAGCTGGTTAAACAATAAAAGAATGAGCCACATGTATAAAATGGTAGAGTTAAAAATATGTATTAAAAACACAAAAAAGACATAAATTAATAATAGAGGTTTCCACTAGGAGGAAGGAGAAGGAACTGGATGGATGGAAGAAAACCTTTTCATTGAATTTCACTGAATTTTGGATTGTGTTACTATATTACTGATTAAAACATTTTTAAAAAACAAAACAAAACACCGCTTGGTACAGGAAATCTGCTGCCTATAGGATAAAATTCAAACTCCTGAGTTTTGTAAGTAAGTCTATTCATAACTTGAAGGGAGTATGCTGTATTGGCTAAGAGTCTGGGGGTCAGGTTACCAGGGTTAAAATGCAGACTAAGTTTGTCAGGAAACTGCGAGAATCCAGGCATGTAATTTCATTTCTCTACACGTCCTATGGCAATGCTCAGCACAGTGCCTGACACACTGTCGGAGACCAATCAATGCCAGCTATTTATCATTAATAACATGGCTCAATCTACCTTTCCAGACTTTAATATCCCCACTTTAGTGCTGTGAGCCTGAAGCTCTGAACCTTTGACTATTTCCTGGATATGCCAAATTTTAAAAACTGGTTTTCTGAATAATGTCTTTAAGTTTTCCTAGGGTAAAAGGTCAATTGAGATAAAATCTATGCCTCTAGCCAAAACTTCTTTCCTAAGCTGTAGACTTTAGTTTCCAAACGACTACTTGACATTTACTCCTGAACTTTCCTGTCAAGAAAACAAAATACCCAAAATTCATTCTCCTCCTCCATTGCATCTCCTGAAAGGCTCCTTTTCCCTACATTCCTGAAATTTCATTATTCACTTAGAGTCATCTAATCTAGAAATCTGGGAGTCTTTCTTAATTTTTTTCCTCTCTCTCAATTGCCTTTCCTAGCTCAAATGGTCACCAAATTCTTTCCATTCCAATTTTTAGTTCCTCTTAAATCTTTCTATTCCCTATCACTGCTTCTTTCCTTCTTTTCTTTTTAGATGGAATCTCACTGTGTTGCCCAGGCTGGAGGGCACTGGCACAATCATAGCTCACTGCAGTCTCGAACCCCTGGGCTTTAAGTAATCCACCTCCTGAGTAGGCTAGGAATACAGGTGTGTGCCACCACACCCTGCTAAGTTTTTATTTTTCGTAGAGATGGGGTCTTGTTATGTTTCCCAGGCTGGTCTTGAACTTTTGGCCTCAAGCAATCCTCCTGCCTTGGCCTCCCAAAGTGCTAGAATTATATAGGCATTAGTCACTGAGCCCAGCCTCCTATTCCTGCTTTAGTTCTGTCTCTTACTACATACAATTTTACGACACCAGCCCCCAAATGCTCTCAGCTCATGATTCTCCCCTTCCTGATTCATCTTCTATGATGCTGTTACAATAGTTTTCTTTTTCTTTTTTAATTGAGACAGAGTGTTTCTCTGTTGTGTGGTGTAGAATGCCCTACCATCATAGTTCATAGCAACTTCAGTCTCCCGGGTTCAAGAGATCCTCTTGCCTCAGCCTCCCAAGTAGCTGGGACTACAGGCATCTGCCACAATGCCCCATTAGTTTTTCTATTTTTAGTAGAGACAGGGTCTCACTCTTACTCAGGCTGATGTCGAACTCATGAGTTCAAGCAATCCACCTGCCTCAGCCTCCCAGAGTGCTAGGATTATAGGCCCGAGCTACCACGCCCAGTGCCCAGTTAGTTTTCTACATTCAAACATCATTTTCCATGTTCAAACTCTTTTAATGGCCTCCCAGTGCCAAGAGAAAATCTCTCCTAAGCATGGTGCATAGGCCCTTCAGTGACACTGCCATATTGCCTTCTCCACTTGTCAACCCCACACACATCCCTTTCTTCAGCTAAACTAGTCTCCAGAGCCTGTCACGCTCTTCTTTCATGCTTGTCACCCTTAACTGTTGTCCTTCACCTTCTCTTTTGTTTTTTTCACCTTCTCTTTTTTTAATAGAGATGAGGTCTCACTTTGCTCAGGTTGGCCTGGAACTCCTGACCTCATGGGGCCTATGAGCTGAAGGGGAACAAAATTACATATTTATTTTCACTAAGCTCTATCTTAAAATTAGCATTCCTTCAATTACAATTGTAGGGAACAAACCATAATGTTGGCATTGCCCATCACTCTGTCATTTAAAGAAGTCGCATATTCTTCATATTGTTTTAGCATTGTTGCAGATACCTTACAGTGCCCTTTATATTCATACTTTGAAATTACTGCAGTGACTAGATCTCACACAGATCTTACATAATGTGTTAATAACAAAGCACATGATACTGTACTATGTATCATAAACTTGCTTTTTACAATTTTTTTTTTTTTTGAGACAAGGTTTCACTCTGTCACCCAAACAGAGTGCCATGGCCTCAGCCTAGCCCACAGTGACCTCAAACTCCTGGGCTCAAGCAAATCTTTGGGCTGCAGCCTCCTAAGTAGTTACAACTATAGGGGCCTACCACTATGCCCCAATTAATTTTTCTTTTTTTAATACAGATGAGGTCTCACTTTGCTCAGGTTGGTCTGGAACTCCTGACCTCAAGCAATCCTCCTGGCCTCCAAGAATGCAGGATAACAGCCATGAGCCACCGCGCCCAGCCACTTTTTTGTATCAAAGTTATACTTCAATATTTTTTGTTTCACGTATAAGTTTATGTATTTTAATTCATTTAAACATTGTTCGGAGAAAGGATCCATAAGCATCTTGGGAATGCCAAAGGAGTCTATGACACAAAAAAGTTATGTCCAAACCTAGAATGTTCTTTTACATTGAATCTACCTGGGGGACTGCTATCATTCCTTCAAGGCTTGTTTAAAATATCACCTTCAGAAATTAACTGTCACCCTGGCCCTAACTTCTAGACAGCCCCTCCACACTCCACTGGCCCTTTATACGTGTCTGGATCCCATGTTAGACAAAGTTCTTTGAAGGCAGGAAGGTCTATCCATTCTGTATATTTAGCATCTAGCTTACAGCCTGTCACACAAGAGTGAAATACAGTTTTGTTGAATAAATGAATATAAAAGTACACAAATGAAAAAATAAAATCTAGGTTTGAGGGTGGTGCCTGTGGCTCAATGAGTAGGGCGCCGGCCCCATATACCAGAGGTGAAAGGTTCAAACCCAGCCCCGGCCAAAAACTGCAACAAAAAAGAAAATCTAGGTTTGAATCCTGGCTAACAGTAGCTTTGTGACTTTTTGTTTGTTTGTTTTTGAGACAGAATTTCACTCTATCACCCTGGGTAGAGTGCCATGGCATCATCACAGCTCATGGCAACCTCAAATTCTTGACCTCAAGCGATCTTCTTGCCTCAGTGTTTTCTATTTTTAAGTAGAGACAGGGTCTCCCTCTTGCTCAGCTTGGTCTCAAACTCCTGAGCTCAAGCAATTCACCCCTCTTGGCCTCCCAGGGCACTAGGATTACAGGCGTGAGCCACCGCACTTGGCCAGCTTTGTGACTTTGGGAAAGTCATTTAATCCTTCTTAGCCTCCTTTCTTGGGTATGAAATGTGAGTAACATCTCTTCTACTTACTGTTCTATTTAAGAGGATGAAATAAAGTAACAGCATAAAAGTGCTTTGTCAAGTTGCAAGGGCTACATGGCATTTAGCCACTATTATACCAACTTATCTAGTAATACATTAAAAAAAACTATGCCAATGCGCGGTGCCTGTGGCTGAGCGAGTAGGGCGCCGACCCTATATACCGAAGGTGACGGGTTCAAACCCGGCCTCGGCCAAACTGCTGAAGAGAAAATTAGCCCGGTGTTGTGGCAGGCGCCTGTAGTACCAGCTACTTGGGAGGCTGAGGCAAGAGAATTGCCTAAGCCCAGGAGTTGGAGGTTGCTGTGAGCTGTGTGACCCCACAGCACTCTACGGAGGGTGATAAAATGAGACTCTGTCTCTACAAAACAAACACAACTGTGCCAAGAGAATGAAAAGACAAGCCACACATTGAGAGAAAATATTTGCAAAAGACATATCAGATAAAGGAATGGCATCCAAAATATACAAAGAACTGCTCAACAATAAGAAAACAGCTAACCTAATCTGTGGGCCAAAGATCTTAAAAGATACCTCATCAGAGAAAATACACAGATAGCAAATAAGCATATGAAAATATGCTCTACGTCATATGACATCAGGGAGTGCAAATTAATACCATCAGATACCACTATATACCTATTAGAATGGTTAAAATCCAGAATATTACAACAGCAAATGGCGACAAGGATGAGGAGTAACAGGAACTCTTATTCACTGCTGGTAGGAATACAAAATGGTACAGCCACTTTGGAAGACAGTTTGCAGGTTTCTTGTAAAACTAAACATACTCTTACCATATGATCCAGCTATGGTCTATGCTAGATCACATAGCCTCTGTATTTACACTTTCTGGTACCTTTGCCAAAGAGTTAAAAACTTATGTCTATACAAAAACCTGCACATAGAAGTTTGTTGAAGCACAATTGCCAAAACTTGGCAGCAACCAAAATCCCCTTTAGTAGGTGAATGGATAGACTGTGACATATCTAATAGAATAACAGTAACAAGCAATAACAAGAAGTTAAAGGAGCCATCTGAAAAGGCTACATACTGTAATTCCAACTGCATGGAAAAGGCAAAATGTGGAGACAGTAAAAAGAACTAATGGAAGGGATGAACTGGTGGAGCATCAAGGGTTTTTAAACCAGTGAAAATATCCTGTGTGATATTATAATGATGTATGCATGCCATTATATCTTTGTCCAAATCCATAGAACATGCAATACCCAGAGCAAACCCTAATGTAAACTATGGATCCTAGGTGATTAGGGCAGCAACCGTACCACTTGGACATGTGATGTTTATAATGTGTGGTGGCAGCAGTACTTGAAAAGTCTCTGTATCTTCCTATTTGGCTGTGAATCTAAAACTGCTCTTAAAAAAGAGTCATAAAGACACAACAAAACAAGGCTGTGCTAAGATCAATCCATTATTAAAAACCTCATCTCTAACCAAATACTTCTACCTACCTATGATGGGGGGTGTCCGTAACCACATCATTCTCCAATATACCAATCCCATATTACTTTCAGATCTTTATTCCCTTATTCCCATTATTACTTTTTGTTACTCTGCCTCAGAACCTTTCCTCTTTGCTGCCTGGATAACTCCTACTAATTCTTCAATACTCAGTCCAAATATTAGTAACCTCCTTCACAAATCTTGTCTGGCCTCTCCACATTTTGTACAATATATCGGGGTTATCCTGTGAGTCTCTGAAAAGCAGGGACCCTGCCTTATTCCTGAGCCCTGCCCCTCATTCCAGCACCCACCAGGAATTCATGTTTGCTGAGCATAAAATGGAAAAAAGTGATTAGAAAATATCTGTAACAAATCAGTGACACTGTATGCTTTTGGTTATCTGTACGAAAAGCATAGCCCAAGCCTTAAAAGTTTAAATTCTGAACGACTCAGTCACAAGTCCTTTAAATATTCAGTATTAGCTCATTTTAAATGTAGATCCATTCATTCACTTCACCAAAAAGCAAGGTGAAGTTTATCTCGCAATGTCTCTTTCAACAGTCATACCACAGTGCAGAGTACCATGTCACTGAAAGTCACCCTGAAGATTTTGAAAGAAGAGACCACAGCATCTCTGAATTCTTCCCATTCTCCTCATTCCCACAAGAGTAGGCGTGAGAAGTTTAGCTCAGAGCCTGCAGCACAGAGTAAAATATGGAAAAGAGAGGCTAGAGGCACCACAGCCAGCTCCATGCATAGGGTGTTACAGGCTGACAACTGCAGAGCAGTAGGGGTTAGTAGAGGGTGATCTTCTAGGCACAATACAACCCTACAAGGGAAATGAAGAAACACCAAAGAACTCACTTACTGAGCTGCTTTAAGATTTCCTCAATTCTAAGGAGACAGGAGAAATTCCTCAAGAAAGCCCATGTATTGGGTAGTGCCTGTGGCTCAGCGAGTAGGGCGCCAGCCCCATATACCGAGGGTGGCAGGTTCAAACCTGGCCCCGGCCAAACTGCATCAAAAAAAAATTAGCCGAGCACTGTGGTGGGCGCCTGTGGTCCCAGCTACTTGGGAGGCTGAGGCAAGAGAATCGCCTAAGTCCAAGAGCTGGAGGTTGCTGTGAGCTGTGACTCCACGGCACTCTACTGAGGGCGACAGAGTGAGACTCTGTCTCTACAAAAAAAAAAAGAAAGCCCATGTATTATGAAAAAACAAACAAGCCAAGCATATACAAATAATAACCAATTTAGGCCAAATTCTGAGTTTGAAACTTAGCTGTAAAACCCATCAGAAGAAAATATAGTTATTTCCTGCTTTCACTATGGGTAAGTGACCTTACTTCTTACCTCACAAACACAGTTGAGTGAGCACTGGGGAAAGCTTACAATTTCCTGACATCTACTTTTAGATTCACTTTCCTGAGTAACCTGAGAAGATTGTCTGATTTGCTTTGGTGTTTCTTTTGAGTTCTTCAATTTCTAAACGTTATGAACCAGCTCTGGTGAATGATGCCCATTAACTTATTAGCTATTCCCCTATCTAGATGTCCTTTGTAATCTTCTTACCTGCACTGAGGAAGGTGCTCAGCAGCTGCTCTGTGGCAACAGGCTTGATCTCTGTTCGCAGATTAACAAATCTGCCAACCACCAATGGGGCTCGGCGGAAACCCAGAATCCTGGTGTGGAAAGTCCGAAGAACAGAAAAAAAAAACTGTATTTTAAGTAAAATCGATGTATTTTAAGTAACGGATCAAACATTATAGCTAATCACGGTAAATGTGTAACACAGGTTTTGTAGCTAAGTCGGTAAATCTTATTTTTGAAAAGGACATACATTTAGGAATTTAATGTCAAGATGCATTCAATTTAATACACACTCCAGCATAAAGGATAAGGCAAATCTGGTAAAATTGAACAATTGTTCAGTTAGTGGGTAAATGGGTTCATTATGCCATTCTTTCTACTTTTCTTAAGAAATTTTTTTGTAATAAAAACTAAAAATAAAATTTAAAGCATAAGAAAAAACCAGGGCTAATCTCATACATGGGTTCAAGCTTTGGATGAAATAGCAAACTGACAAATAACTATTCAGATTAATCTAAAAGGATAAACCTCCAGGACAACTCAAATATAGTCACATATGAAGATCTCTCTAATGACCAAAAAGTACTACCTTACAGTTGAAAACGATCTTTTTTTTAAACAACTTATCATACACACTCACTAATGCAAAGGTGAAGGGGCAGAATTTGGAACACAGAAAATTTATAATGAAGAAAATAAAGATCAACCCAGAAGTAACTATAGGTACAACCATTCTGGCATATAAGCATTTTTTCCTTTACATGTATATATAAACATACATATACACACTTATGTATATACGTATAATTGAGATTATACCCAGTTTTGTATGCTGCTTTATACTCATCATTACATCATGAACTTTTCCCCACATCATTAAAAGCCTTCAAAAATGGCTACATAATAAACAATCCATTGTTTAGAACTGTTGAATCACTCCTAAACCCAATCTTAGAAAAAGGTACAAAAGCAAGATCAACCACAATTTGTCAAAATAACATAGAAATCAAGAGAACCCCAAGGCCAGGGAGGTGGTCTGAATGTAATAGAGAAATAGCAACCCAAAGCAGAAAAGAAGTCAGGAATCCTAAGTGAAATGAAGGTGAGGAAGTAATTTTTCTCCCCACTAAGCACTGCCAGGCCAAAGAGCAACAGCCAGGTTACTGCTCAGTGGCAATATCACAGTGGCACTTGAGCCTGGCTAGGGTGGCACCTAACAAAAGAGGTCAGGGAAGTGGCCAGAGAATGTCAGATTTTGAGGGAAGGAAGGATTTCTAAATACAAGACCTTCAAAGTACAAATCAAAAGTATTAATTTCTGTGTAAAAAATACTTATGCTCTGCTCTAAATTAAAAAATAATTAACTGCAGTGTCCTGATGTGAAAAGACAAACTTTGCCAGTAAATACAAAACAAAATAACAAAGAGATACCATTTTACAGATACATTAATAAAAATTAGTATGTTGGGTAATATAATACAAAACACTGGTATGGAAATGAGTATCTTCATTACTCACTGGTATCCAACAAATAGGAAATAGGAAGGGGTTTGGGGATGGAGAAATTAGCAAACAATTAGGTCTAGTGTCATAAAGTGGAAGAGTAGGATTTATCCAATTCTGCCACTAGGTCTTAAAAGAGACAATTAAAATTCTTGGTATTGTAAGCATTTATTTCATCTTTTCCATATCAATAGATCTATTGATATGGAAGGTTTAGGTTGCAATTAGTCATTCATTTCTGAAAATGCTACAACACAACTGTACATATATCTTTAAATTTTTGATGATTTCTCTAGGGTACTGCCTAAAAAGGTCATTATTCATTCAAAGAGTATGAACATTAAGGATTTTGATATATAATGCCAAATTTCTTTCTTTCTTTCTTTTTTCTTTTTTTAGAGACGGAGTTTCACTTTGTCGCCCTCGGTAGAAAGTTGTAGCATCACAGCTCACAGCAACCTCCAGCTCTTGGGCTTAGGCGATTCTCTTGCCTTAGACTCCCCAGTAGCTGGGACTACAGGAGCCCTCCACAGTGCCTAGCTACTTTTTTGTTATAGTTTGGTGGGGCCGGGTTTGAACCCACCACCCTCAATATATGGGGCCGGTGTCCTACTCACTGAGCTGAAGGCACCACCTGCTAAATTTCTTTTCTTTTCTTTTTTAGGACACAGTCTCACTTGGTCGCCTTCAGTAGAGGGCTGTAGCATCACAGCTCACAGCAACCTCCAGCTCTTGAGCTTAGGCGATTCTCTTGCCTTAGCCTCTCCAGGAGCTGGGACTACAGGCGCTCTCCACAATGCCTGGCTATTTTTTTGTTGCAGTTTGGCTGGGGCCAGGTTCGAACCCGCCACCCTCAGTATATGGGGCCGGTGTCCTACTCACTGAGCCACAGGCACCACCTGCTAAATTTTTTTTTTTTTTGAGACAGAGTGCCATTTGGTTGTCCTCAGTAGAGGGATGTAGCATCATAGCTCACAACAACCTCAGACTCTTGGACTCAAGTGATTCCCTGGTCTCAGTCTTGCCAGTAGCTGAGACTACAGGCATCCACCACAATGTCCAACTATTTTTTAGAGACGGGGGTCTCACTCCTACTCAGGCTGGTCTCGAACCTGTGAGCTCAGACAACCCACCCACCTCAGCCTCCCAGGGTGCTGGGATAATAGGCATGAGCCACCGTGCTTGGCCTTAATGCCAAACTTCTTAAAAGAAAGATTGAACCAATTAATAACGCCATAAGTAGGCTCGGTGCCTATAGCTCAGCAGCTAGGGCGCCAGCCACGTACACTGGAGCTGGCAGGTTTGAATCTAGTCCGGGCCTGCCAAACAAAAATGACAACTACAACCAAAAAATGGCCAGGCGCCATTGTGGTGGGTGCCTGTACTTCCAGCTGCTTGGGAGGCTGAGGCAGGAGAATCGCTTGAGCCCAAGAGTTGGAGGTTGCTGTGAGCTGTGACACCACAGTACCCTACCTAGGGCGACAGCTTGAGACTTTGTTGCCAAAAAAAAAAAAGCCATAAGTAGCACACAAATGTCAATGCCTAACTGCCAATAAAGTATTGTCTTTTTCTTAATCTTTGCCATTTTCAACAGGTAAAAATAGTATACCATTGTTTCATAAATTTTTCTGATGAGGGGCAGCCCAAGTGGCTCAAAGGAGTAGGGCGCTGGCCCAATATGCCAGAGGTGGCGGGTTCAAAACCAGCCCCGGCCAAAAACTGCAAAAAAAAAAATTTCTGAGGAGGATGAACTTCTTCCCCATATTTGTTAGTAATCAATAAGATAATTCCTATTCAGTTAACAGCTTGTATTCTCAACCCATTTTCTTTCTTTTCTTCTTTTTTTTTTTGAGACCGAGTCTCACTATGTTGCCCTTGGTAGAGTGCCTTGGCATTACAGCTCACAGCAAGCTAGTTGTTTAGCAGGCCCGGGCAGCGCTCCAACCCTCCAGCTTTGGTATATGTGGCTGGTACGGGTGCCGAGCCTCAACCCATTTTCCATCAGAGTTTTTTCGCATAGATACAGATTTGTATGACACTTTTTTTTTTGCAGTTCGGCAGAGGCCAGGTTTGAACCCGCCACCTTTGGTATATGGGGCCGGCACCCTACTCGATCAGCCACAGGTGCCACCCAACACTTTTTTTTTTAAACAGTCCCAGCCGCTGGCCAGCTCTCCGCATGGTCGCGGAGTGAGGGAGGAGGCAGCAGCTACACCTGCGAGGCCGCAGGGTAGCAGAGTCCATACATCAGGCTAGGGGAAGCGCCTCCACAAGCCATCACCAGGTCCTAACCCGGACGCTCAGCCTGATGTTGTGTATGACACTTATTATTAAGGCTATTAACACATAGATTACTTTAGCTTTTACATTCTCATGCTGTTTTGAACATACAAGCTAATTTTTCTTCTTAAGTCTACTGAACTTTTTCTTTGTGATTTTTAAAATTATTGCTTTTTTTTTTTTTTTGTGGTTTTTAGCTGGGGCTGAGTTTGAACCTGCCGCCTCCGGCATATGGGGCCAGCACCCTGCTCCTTTGAGCCACAGGCGTTGCCCTAAAATTATTGCTTTTAGGCTTATAAAGTCCTAATTTGCCTTTATTTTTTCATCCTTTAAACAAATATTGTTAATAATTTCTTTGACAAGTCTGTCGATATGCCCTGACAAAAAGGCTAGACAGAAGAGCACGTGGGATGCCAGATAGTTTAGCTACAAAATTCCAAAATAGCAACCAGCTGGAAAATAATATTAATTTTCCTAGTTAACTTATAAAGCTTGAATTCATATCTATTTTTCTTTTGGATTTTGGTTTTTACAAGTTGTGCATAAAGGACAATAAAACTCATTATATAATTCATGCTCTATGTTTCCAGCATGTGGGGATCAGTCAGTATTACTTAAAAACAAAGAAACGGGCGGCGCCTGTGGCTCATCAAGTAGGGCACTGGCCCCATATACCAAAGGTGGCGGGTTCAAACCCAGCCTCGGCCAAACTGCAAAACAGAAAAATAGGCGGGAGTAATGGCGGGCGCCTGTAGTTTCAGCTCCTCGGGAGGCTGAGGCAAGGGCGATAAAGTGAGACTCTGTCTCTACAAAAAAAAAAAAAAAAAAACAAAGAAAACAATAGGACTATCAGGCCCAATTAATGGCCAGTTTGATTCAGGAATTTGAGTGTAAAAGTTACTTACTAAGAGTATCTTTCGGACCTGATTGAAGATGGCAGCCGAGCAGCAGCTTCTGTGCAGCCGGGCAGGCGTAGTGAGAGTGGGGAGAGAGGACCCCAGGCATCTCTGGCTGGTGGGTTTCGCCCTGAGGCTTCCCTTTGGAGATCCAGGAGGTCAGTGAGAGACTTCTGTACCCCACAAGGAGGACAGAGGGGGTGGAAAACTGGCAAGTGGTGGGTGCGTTTTTTCAGTCAGAGGTTGCCTGCAGCTGCAACCACAGCAATGGTGAGATTGCAAGCAGGAAAAGCCTTACCTGGGGGACTGTTTTGGTTTTTTTGGACTTGGACACTTGATTGAACTGCCTAGGGAGATATTGGACAGATGTGCGGATGACTTTGGGTGTTGTCTGGGGCCCCAGACTGAGCCGCTGAGCCAGAAAAGAGCTAATATTGTTCAGCTGTGGGCTGTCCCTGCATGTTGCAGTGCTGGGATTGGCCGGGAGACCTTGGGCAAGTAATCTAGTGACTGAGCTGCCCAAAGTGGGGATTGAGATGCTGGGCAAGTGCGGAGATCTGAGTGTTTGGCAGATTGACAGACTTGGCCCTCAGGGACATAGTGGGAGACTGGACTTAGCACACAGGATAAGCAGTCAGCCATGCCAGGAGAGATCCCAGGGATAAGTGCTTTCTCTGGAAAGCTTCTTCTTGGCCAAGGTTTATGGCTTGGAGTGTCTTTTGAGGGGGCTGAGGACTTATTTTGGCTCCCAAGCCTGCAAGGTCTGAGTAATCAACAGAGGCCTCCAGTCCCCATCTCCTACAGCTGTATCAACATTGTGATTAACATCTCATATCTCAGAAGATCACCTGTTGCCTGGTCAATACTTAGCAAGATATATATACTGTTTAATTTCTTAGTTGTGGGGTTTGTTTGTTTGTTTGTTTGTTTTAATTTCAACATTTTTCCTTGGCATTTTTTCCCCACCATTCTAGTTTAAATACCATCTTCCATTTTTGCCTTCTTCAACAATTAGAATTTCATTTTTGCTAGTGTTTTTGTGCCTATTATTAATTTTTTTCTTCCCCCCCAAATTTTATCCCATAAGGGTTTTTGCTTGTTTGTTTTGGTTTGGGTCACAGTATATTTGTCTTTCCTCTCTACCTGGTGGAGATGGGGTATTGTTTCTGAGCTGGCTGGCAAAGAGCTGTTGTCCTCAAGGGAATCACCCAAATCAGCACCCCCGGAGGTTGGGGGTCTTTAAGGTTGGGCCCTAGTACCCTACCATGTGTATCTATATTTCTCCTGTTTCTCTCTTTCAGTGCCTCTCTTCATTTTGTCAGTATTTCCTTTTACTTACCCCCTTTTCTTTCTCTCTCTCTCTCTTTTTTCTCTCTTCTTTAAATCTTTCTTCCCTTCTTGCTCTTCAGTTTTTTCATCCGTCTGTTTTCACACCAGAAGGACTCATTAAAACTTTAGGCCAGTGCTACAGTAACTTAAAGAGCAAGAAGAAGTAAAAGGAAAATTGGGA
Source organism: Perodicticus potto (assembly GCA_963574655.1). Lineage (NCBI taxonomy): Eukaryota > Metazoa > Chordata > Mammalia > Primates > Lorisidae > Perodicticus > Perodicticus potto. The sequence goes on from CAUYRH010040658.1 coordinate 15,657, forward strand.
TAAGGAAACATATACAAGAAAGCACTCATGAGGAAGAATCAGCAGAAAAATCCTGGCAACATGAAATCCGAGGCCAGAGTAACCCTTTCTAGGGATTGTGATATAGCTACCGCAGAAGATTCCCCCATAAAGAAATGTTAGAAATGAAAGAAGGGGAATTTAAAATATAGATAGTGAAAACAATAAAGGAAATTGCTGAGAAAGTAGGTAATGACCAAAAGGAAATTCAAAAACAAAATCAAATAAGAGATGAATAATACAAAGAATATAAAAAGGATATAGCAGAGCTGAAGGAACTGAAGCAGTCAATTAGGGAACTTAAGGATGCAAACAAAAGTATCAATAACAGATTACATCTTGCAGAAGAAAGAATCTCAGAGGTAGAGGATAAGGCTCTTGAGATAACTTGGATAGTTAAAGGGGCTGAAAAGAAGAGAGAGAAAGCAGAACGTTCACTGACAGAATTATGGAACTTTATGAAGTGTTTGAACATATGAGTTATAGGTGTCCCTGAAGGGGAAGAAGAATGCCCCAGAGGAATGGAAGCCATTCTAGAGAATATTATAAATGAAAATTTCCCAAATAACATCAAAGATTCTGACATACTCCCTTCAGAGGGATATCAATACACTGGTCACCTCAACTCAAATAGAACTTCTCCAACGCACATTGTGATGAATTTATGTAAAGTCAAAGAAAAGAAAAGATCTTGCAAGCTGCCAGGAGTAAGCGCCAACTGACCTAAAGGGGCAAACCCTTCAGGGTGACCACAGACTTCTCTAATGAAACTTTTCAAGCCTGAAGATAATGGTGATCTATCTTTAACCTCCTTAAACAGAACAATTTCCAGCCCAGAATTCTATAACCCACCAAGCTAAGCTTTAAAATTGATGGAGAAATCAAATCTTTTATTGATATGCAAACATTGAGGAAATTTGTCACAACAAGACTAATTTTACAGGAAATATTTCAACCTGTTCTACATACTGACTATGGAACTTCAGCAAAGTAAACACCCAGAAGATATAGGACAGGACCTAGTTTCCCCAATGTTGCAAAAGACAAAACTAACCAACGGACTTTCACAAAATATGATCAATAGAACACTACCACATTTATCAGTTATCTCAATAAATGTCAATAGTTTGAATTCCCCACTGAAGAGGCATAGATTACCTGACTGGATTAAAAAACACAAGCCATATATTTGTTGTTTGCAGGAAACACACCTCACATCAAAAGACAAATTAAAACTCAAAGTTAAGGGTTGGAAGTCAATTTTTCAGGCAAATGGAACTCAGAAGAAAGGAGGGGTTGCAATCTTATTCTCAGATACATGTGGATTTAAAGCAACTAAAGTTAAAAAAGATAATGATGGTCACTTCATATTGGTTAAGGGAAAAATACAATAAGAAGACATTTCAATTTTAAATATTTATGCACCCAATTT
>CAUYRH010040660.1:0-42062 GCA_963574655.1 Perodicticus potto
CATTGTTGTTTGGCGGGCCCGGGCTGGATTCGAACCCGCCAGCTCAGGTGTACGTGGCTGGCGCCTTAGCCCGCTGAGCCACAGGCGCCGAGCCGCGAGGGCCTCGGAATGTCTTCTTGCTGCATGCTCACACTGTGGAAGGTGTGGGGAATCCTTCTGGGGTTGTCCTTCATAAAGGCATTAATGATGTAATCATCTCCCCAAAGCCCACCTCTTAATATAGAATCACTGTAGGGGTTAGGATTTCAACATAGGAATTTTGGGGTAACAAAATCGTTCAGACCACTGCAGATGCTGTTTCCTCCTTTGAGTACTCCGGCAGGTGGCTGATCTGATAGACAGGTCCTACTGCCTTGTCTCTTATAAGCTCTTCATGTGGGGTTTTCAGAGTCAAGGCAATTGGTCCAGGCTTTTCTAAAATGGGGCCACGACAAGGAGAGACACTAAAGGGAGACAAGAAAAACCAGGCTACGTGGATTCCTGTCCTGACTCTGCTACCAGCTCACTGAAAGAATGTCACTGGGTCAACCTTTTTCTTGTACTTTAGAAGATTAGAGTGTAACTGGCTTTATGGTTTTTAATAAGGGGAGCTGGGATTCTAAATAATGTTTCTTTAGAAAAGAGTTCAGCTTCGTTAAAAAAAAGATAATTTTATAAACTATTCCTGCTCTAATTCTGTGATTCTGTAAGACATGGGTTCTGACCTCTAGGAGATAATGGTCTCCTTGGGAGACATACAATTTGCGTTTAAGGAGAATGATTTTATAAAGTATATAACTGAGCACAAGCAATAAATGCTATGGAAAAGAGGGCTGGTACCAAAACAAAGGAAACTAATTACTGAGTGGCAGAGAGAATGTGTTTTTCACCCTTCCACAGGGTGAAATGTGTTTACTATAAGCCGAGAGTTGGCATAAGAGCATTGAGAAGTAATAAGGTGCCTGGACCTTGAGAAGTAGATATGTTTCCTTGTTCACTGATCTGCAATATGACCTGGATGTGAGCTGTGCAAAAATGGAAAGAACAAAGGGCTCTGGATCAGGCAGGCCTGTATTTTTGCCCCAACTTGGGTATCTTATTAGCAGCATCAACTTGAATCAACTTCAGGGATATGGACACATCTTCCTCCCAGAATCTTATGAGGAGTAAATGAGGCAATATTTGTAAAGTGCTTGGAAAAGGGCACAGTGGAGTAAATGCTCAATAAATGTTACATTACTATCTCTATTTCACAGTTGAGGAATCTGACTTGAGGTACTGGGAGGTTAAGGAACTTATCTCTAACCATAGGCTAGAAAGTGATGGAGCAAAGATAGGAATACAGGCTTTCTGACCAGAGAGCTGGACATTACCTCCATCAGAGCTCTTTTGGAGATGTTCTTAAATGCTAATGAATGTGCTTAACAAACAGCAGCTATTGTTGTAAAGAAATGGCCTGGGGCTTGGGGCCAAGAGAATCCTATTAACCCACTGCTCTACTACTTACAAGCTTAGGGATCTTAGGCCAATTTCTTAAGGGCTTCTTGTCTCAGTTCATAAAACCAAGAGAAAAGTTTGTTTTAAAATTTAAACATATGAAAGAGCCCAACCCAAGACTTGATTCAGTCAGTGCTCAATATTGAACCAACCCCTAAGACCTGTTCACCAAATTTTTCTTTTCTTTTTTTTTTATAATTTTATTTTTTATTTCAAATTAATATGAAGGTACAAATATTTATATTACATTGTTCTCACTCTCAAGGTGAAGTTCCAGTTGTAAAAGAACCCCTCACCCGGGGGTGTGCTATCCACCCTCATGTTGTGCCCATTAGGTGAGATCCCCCCAAATGCCCTCCCTCCTTCCACCTATCTTCGTCCTTCCTCCCCATCCCCCTTTCCTACCTCCTCCAATTGCTAGACTATATTTGTGTTTTGTTGTTTATATGAGTGTGTAGTTGTTTATATATTGGTTTCATATTAGTATTGAGTACATTGGGTATTCATTTTTCCATTCGTGAGATACTTTACTAAGAAGAATGTGTTTCAACTGCATCCAGGTAAACGCAAAAGATGAAAAAAGTCTCCATCTTTTTTATGGCTGAATAGTATTCCATGGTATATATATACCACAATTTGTTGATCCTTTCATGGGTTGATGGGCGTTTGGGTTGCTTCCACAAATTCTCAAAGAAATAAAAGTTGACCTTCCATTGGATCCCACAATCCCATTATTAGGTATCTACACAGAAAAAGAACAATCATTTTACCACAAAGACATTTTCACAAGAATGTTTATTGCAGCTCAATTCATCATTGCCAAATTTTTCTTCTCTACAACCTTACCAAGTAGCTCTTAACGTACATTGTGCAGATACTTTGGGAACCTGAGCCTGCAGTCAGGTGTTCTTGGCTATTGGGTTAACAAAGAGACCAGATAGTGTGAAGTAGACTTCGTAACAGAGTTTACAACTAGCAAGGAATACATTCCTGTAAGTAAAGAAAAAATCATCTTCTGGAGTCAATAGTTTGTGAGTTTCCATAGGACAGAGCTTCTGAATATACTCTGTAAGCGCCCTTTAAAAATGTAAGTTTGTGCCCTGAGAAAGGAACCCCTTTAAACTGTGAGCAGTGTTGGCCTTTATCAGGTCTTCTGGCTGACATCTCAGCAGTCTTTAAGTGGCCACAGGACAAATTATTTTCAAGAGATGAGTGGAAGGTCAGAAGTTTGATAGATTAGACACCAGGTTAGATAGCAGGATGGAGTCTTTGACACTCTTAGGGGAAATTTGAAGCGCACAGAGAGATGCATAAAGAAAACAGCAAATTTGGGGCAGCGCCTATGGCTCAAAGGAGTAGGGTGTCAGCCCCATACACCGGAGGTGGGAGGTTCAAACCCAGCCCCAGCCAAAAGCTGCCAAAAAAAAAAAAAAAAGAAAAAAAAAGAAAAGAAAGAAAAGAAAACAGCAAATTTAATAAAATTATAAAAGGACTTTTTCTAATTATAAAGGCAGTATATGAATGCTGCAATAAGACTAAGAAATTTATGGGAATAAGAAGAAAATAAAACCCATTCATAATTGAGCCCTGTAAAGATAACATCAGTTAACATTTTGGAGTATTAATTCTTAGCTGGTTACCTCCGCCTACATCAATCTGTATTCTACATTGTGGAAATCAGATTGTGGCTACCAGTTAGTATTCTAATTTTTTAAATTGTTACTTATTTCAAATTAGTAAAATTTCTTTAAAAATATAATTGTGGTTGATAACATTCTGTCATGTGGCTGCATCATTGTAGCTTTCACGTCTGTTGCCTCTGTCTTCATTTGGTTTTATCAGACGGATGCATTTTTTTTTTCCTCTCCAATGAATGATGATCGGTAGGATGAAGAGTGAGTCACAGAATAGGGCTCAGACAGCCCAACACAGGGAATATACACCCTTATGGACTCATAGAGGGAGAGATATCATAGTCTGTCTTGTATTTTCCATTTAGGAACATTTTAGGGAAAAATAGGAGGTACAGAGCTGTGCAGTGTTAACAAATGCATTGGTGTTACACGGACCTCACATAATGATTTTACATAGAAGCACTTTGTAACTACGCTTCTTTGAGCCCCTGTCTTGTTTTGGAAGTAAGTTTTTTTTTTTTAATTTATATTTTCTTACTGAATTATTTGTTCTTTGGAATTTAAAGGGTATGTCCTAGACTAGCTAGGAGTCTTCCTACCTTTGGGCATTCATTTTCCCATTCTGGTTAATACATTGAATGTAGCAAAAGCATTCAAAGTTTCAGAAGTTTCAAATAGCTCGGCATCAGGAAATATCTACAAATTAAAGTCATTTGATTCTGAATTTTGACAAACTGTTGAAGAAAGGTGACTGGAGACATCTTGCTTATGAATTATCAAAAACTTCAGGGTATTTTCTCATTACAAGAGCTATTCCCCTCCCACCGTTGCCCACCCAGGCAGGTATTCCATTTGATTTGATTTTGAGAAACATGTGGGGCAATGATGAGAAAAGGCAGACATCCCCCCTGCCTAGCCTTATAGAGGAGAATGAATGGGTAATTATTGTGTCAGCCAGAGAGCGTGTGGCACTTAAATGACTGCGGTCGCAGCCAGAGTGAGCACATACAGTGCAGCAGAGGGAATCAGGTGGGACACATCCTGCTGTGGGTCCTTGGGCCTCAGACAAACTGTCCAGTTTTTTTTAGGACAGGTTGGAGCAGCTCACAGCTTTGAGGCCACGCCCATGAGGGAGACCAGAAAGTAGTAATGTTCTCCATTTTTAGGATTTAGAAAACTGACAAGTCAAAAAGTAGCTTTCACATGATATCATGCAAACTAATACGTTTCTTTTGGAAAGATGTTTGGAGAATACTTAGAGATCTAAAAATTGACCTGCCATTTGATACTATAATTCCTCTACTAGGTATATATCCAGAAGACCAAAAATCACACTATAACAAAGATATTTGTACCAGAAGACCAAAAATCACACCAGAACAAAGATATTTGTACCAGCCCAATTCCTAATTGCTAAGTCATGGAAGAAGCCCAAGTGCCCATTGACCCACAAATGGATTAATAAACTGTGGCATATGTACACCATGGAATATTATGCAGCCTTAAAGAGAAATGGAGACTTTACCTCTTTCACATTTACATGGATGGAGCTGGAACATATTCTTCTTAGCAAAGTATCTCAAGAATGGAAGAAGAAGTATCCAATGTACTCAGCCCTACTATGAAACTAATTTATAGCTTTCATACAAAGGCTATAACCCACTCATAGCACAAGAATATGGGGAAAGGGGTAAGGGAGGGTAGGGGAGGGGAGAGGATGGGTGGAGGGAGGGTAATTGGTGGGTCCACACCTATGGTGCATCTTGGAAAGATACAGGTGAAACTTACTAAATGCAGAATATAAATGTCTTAACACAATAACTAAGAAAATGCCATGAAGGCTATGTTAACCAGTTTGATGAAAATATTTCAGGTTGTATATGAAACCAGCACATTGTAGCCCATGATTGCATTAATGTACACACCTATGATTTAATAAAAAATAAATAAATAAAATAAAGGAGAGATTTTTAAAAATGCCATAAAACAAATGCTGGTGAGGATGTGGAGAAATTGGGACCCTGTGCCCTGTTGGTGAAAATGTAAAATGATGCAGCCATGATCAAAAGTGGTTTGATAGCTCTTAAAAGAATTACATTTTTTTTCATAGTTTTTGGCTGGGGCTGGCTTTGAACCCACCACCTCCAGCATAGGGGGCTTTTGCCCTACTCCTTGAGCCACAGGTGCCGCCCTACATTTTTTTTTAATTAAAAAATTAATTATTATATGACCTGACAATTTCACTTCTGGGTATGTTCCCCAAAGAATTAAAAGCAAGATCCTGAAGAGATATTTGCACATCTGTAGAGATAAAATGTAGAAATAACCCAAGTATCAATGTGTGAGTGGATGTGCAAAATGTGGCATAGACATACAATGGGATATTTTTCAATTTTAAGAAGGAGGAGAAATCTGATACATGCTACTATCTAATGAAAGTGGGAAACATGCTAAATGATGTAAGCTTGTGAAAGAAAGCAAAATACTGTATATTCCCACTTATTTGAAATATCTACTGTATTTGAATTCCCAGAGATGGAAAATAGAAGGGTGACTGCCTCAGGCTGGAGGGAGAGGATCATGAGAAGTTATTATTAATTAATAGAGTTTTAGTTTTATTTGATTAAAAGAGGTAGGAAGGTGGTGGTGGTAGTTGCGAAACAGTATAAATATACTTAATGTACATACTACTGAATTGAACCCTTTAAAATGGATGAAATTGTAAATTTTATGTTATATGTATTTTATTCCATCCGAATTTTAAAAAAGGTAATTAGGGAAAGATCACTCTCTATTAGTAAGTCAACTCTAGAAATAACACTTACCATTGTTTTCCTTGCTTTTCTGATACACATTGGGCAAAAGCTCCTATTTTAGCTTAGATAACTGCCTATTCGTTTATTATTTTATTTTTTCATTTAGTAGACAAATATCTCCTGAGTATCTACTAAGCACCAGGTGTTATTCTAGCTGTCAGGAGTACTTGGTTACAGTGGAGCTTATGTTCTGGCTGTGAGGAGTCATCGAGAGGTAAAGTGAATATACAGTATGCTAGGAGATGATGAGCCCTGTGAAGAAACAAAGTCAGAGAAGGGAGATGGGTGTGTGGGGATGGGCACTGGTGCAATTTTATATAGGGTGGTCTGGAAAGGACTCACTGATGAGAAGATGTATTAGCAAAGACGAGAGAAGCAAGGGAACAGAACATGCTGATAACTAGAATAACAATATGGCAGCCTGTGAGAACAGCAGATGGGCAGAGTTTGGATTTGGCAGGTCTGATTTTAACCTCACTCAAGTGAGTTACTTGGTCTGTCTGAGCTCAATTCCTTCATTCTGAAAACTACAGCAGACAATAATTATTTCACAAAGATGTTGGAGGAGATTGATGAGAAAAGACATTTTGTAAGCTGGAAAATGACATGCAACTATTAGTCTTAGGTATTTGCAGTAAGTCTAATTTCTCTAGCATCATGGATATGTGAAATGATCTCCATAAGAGATTTTCTCAGATAATTTCAAGAATTTACATTTTAATTTATCTTTTTTTAAGTTTATGGAACAAAATTTCAAATACTCATGTACTCAATGATTGAGGATTAGATAAGGAGGCCTGATACATCCATAACCTCCAATCAGAGCTTCTCTATCCTGTGAATGTCTCTAGTCCTGTCTGGTGAATGTGAGTTTCATGCCCTTAGAGACTTCTTTCACACATTCTGGGTCATGGCTGTCTTCCTAAGAGATGAGGATAATTGAAGCCAGGCCACTGGATAAATGGGGAATTAGTGCATTTTTCCTTTAAATGGAAAGCGAGGCTTTTATGTTCCTAGCCATTACCAGGACAATATTCCTTTTAGAAGAGGGACAGAGTTCAGATAGGAACAGTTCACACACAGCATGCAGGTAATTCAGTGCCCACGTCCCATTACTGATAACAAGGCCTCCACATTTAATTCAGCCAGTTGAATATGGCAACTCTACAGTCAAGGACAGAAGGTATCTCTAAGCAACCAGGAGCTGAAAGAGCCTTGCTATTTTTCCTTATTTTTACATCAGTGGTTTTCCATTTTCCCTGCTGTTGATAAATAGTTCAGAAAAGAAAAATGTAAGAGTCTGGACTTTTTAAGAGGACAAATCATTATGCAATTGGTCCACAGACACCTACAGACTCTTGTAAGAAGGTCAGTATTTTGTATGTGTTAGTTGGCAGTATGTTCCTTGGGACTTGGCAATCAGTTGGCTTTGTTTTTGTAGCTAGAAGAGCAGTGAGGACTGTGTGTATAATGAAAGACACAGACCTACTACTGTCATCTTAGCATCTAGCATCTTAGCAACACTAGCCACTCAGCAACAGGTAACAGACTCCTGGTCATTGTGGGCTGTGCAGCTTGGCTTAGAATGATCTGAGGGCCTGTTAAGACATTAGGCAATTACCCGGGACCCCAAGTGGCCATGGATTATAGTAACACACCGAGGACCCAGGATCATGCATGCTGGCAGGGAGAAGGATGTCAGGATGCCTCATTAATGGAATTTGTTTTTCCTTCTGCACCTAGGATATGTGTATATATTTATACCTAAAAATGGAACCTACCCATTTATTCACTTTTGGAAATCATCCCTAATATTCGGGTAATAATAACAATATAAACTATTTGCTATATATGATATAATAATAAATCAGAAGCTGGCTTATGGACATAATTGTTTGGATTATTTACGTTTAGAAGCCATGTTACTATCTGTATATTTAAGCAAATATTGGGTCAACATTCACTGTGAATACTGAATGTTGTTGTCGTTTGTGTAAATAGACATCTATAATCACTTGGAACATTGAAATTTTGTTCAAGCTGGAAATTTTTATCTTTAAAGGCTCCTTTTAGTTTTATATTTGGACTTTTGAACAGGTTTTTCAAAAAAGATTGTGTAAACATTGTTCTGACATACTCTTTCTTTGGTGGTGTTTGCTTTGCTGAATGTTTTCATGTAACTTTTGCATACTGACTCAGGCCATAATGATGTTTTATTAACCACTATTGACTTGTGACTTGGAGTTCTCACTCAAGTGATCAAAGAATCACCCTTTGTACATCAGGAGATCTCTGTGATGGCAAACTGGAGACACAGGTTCAGGATGGACAGCTGGTCTCCCCTTTGAAGTGTTCGCCATGCTGAGTTTTGTAGGTGCTCTTGAACACTTGTTGGCAAATGTCACCCGTTTGACATTCACCTTGTTCTTTGTTTAAACTGGTGCCCACAGAGCCAGAGCAGCAGCACAACTGTTCATGGTGTGATGATAACAATTTCCAGTTGCGCCTTTCCTCAAAAACTGGTTTGTACTGTGGGGTAGGGGGAAGGTAATTTGAGATCCATGAGAAAAGTAGGAACTAAATATTAGAAGACCTGCATTCAAACCTCAGCTTTGATATTACTAGTTTTATGACTTAGAGTAAGATGCTTCTATAAATCTTCCCCTTCTTCTTTGGTAAAAGAAGAGTAAAGACCTCTGTTTTAAGGTTTCTGAAAGCCTGTATTCTGAGTGCTAGGAATGACCAAGGAGGTCAGGGAAAAGTGTAACTTCAGGCGGGGATGAGCAGAGAAATCTTTGAGTTAGGGTCTTTAAAACTGTGAGATAGAATGTTGTTGTTCCTGCTGTGGGGACAGTTTCTGTTGTTGGAACTGTGAGGAGAGGAGAATGTTCTCTGGAAGGAGTCAAAGTATGGAGGAAAAGTGGTGCCAGGCTTGTTTAAGCTATTCCTGTTGGTTATGATGGCCTTTTACCATCACTGGGGATGAGACCTTGTGAAAAGATGTGGCACTCTTAAGCAAATGCATCTGTGCTCCTTTGGCTTCTTCGAGTTCAAATTCCTGATTTTGACAATGATGATGGTCGATATTTTCAACAGAACATATTTTTGAATGTCAACTGTGTTCCAGATCCACTTTTGTGTACTGAGGATACATGATGAAGGAGACAAGATCTTGTCTGTCATGTAAGAAGCAGCATGAAGATTTCTATTCCCTTTGTGCTCAGCTGGTCTATGGAATTGCATGTGGACAGGCAGCATTTTAGCAGTTACATGTATCATTTGAGCAAGGTGTATTTGTAGACCACAATAACCTGTTTCACAGAGCTTGGAGTGAAATACAAAATAAGTATTAAAAATAAGACATAGCTCAGTGGTAGAGCATTGGTCATATACACCGAGGCTTGGTGAGTTCGAACTTGGCCTGGGCCAGCTGAAACAATAGTGGCAGCAACAACAACAACAACAAAAAAAAATAGCCGGGCGGGCGTTGTGGTCTATAGTCCCAGCTACTTGGGAGGCTGAGGCAAGAGAATTTCTTAAGCCCAAGAGTCTGAGCTTGCTGTGAGCTGTGATGTCACAGCTCTCTACCAAGAGTGACATAGTGAGGATTGGTCTCAAAAACACAAAAGACAAAGACTGAATAGCATTTTGGAGCCAGCTGAACTAGATTTACTAGTTTAATGGACTTGTAAAAATTACCTCCCTTTCATAAAGTTTGATCTCTTAACTGTATAATATGAATAATATTAAGATAATCAGTATAAAAGTCCTGCCTCGCATGTGACATGGGTATATTACATGGTAGATATCACTGTTATTATAATTCTAGTATTCTTGTTTTCCCTTTTATATTGAATATAGAATCACAGTAATTTTTAAAAAGGGAAACAACTTGCCATCACCTTTATTACTGTCACTTTTATTGCTTTCTAGTAAACTCAGAAAGCTCCTTGGTTGTTGGGAGAAGGTATAGTAGATGAGAAGTCTCTTTGTAACTTTTACAAAGGCATCTCTTTGTAGTTTCCTTGAGTGGTAGGGAGGCAAGAACCTTTTTTTTTTTCTTTTTTGCAGTTTTTGGCCAGGGCTGGGTTTGAACCCACCACCTCTGGCATATGGGGCCAGAGCCCTACTCCTTTTAGCCACAGGTGGGAAGGCAAGAAAATTATTTGTCTCCTAGGTATTATGGTGACTGTATTTGTTAGGAATGGATAGAAATGTCCTATGAATCTTAAAGAACTGGACACTAGATTACCCGCTCCCACCGAATTCCTGTTCTGTGACCCTGAGGGTGGAGCTTGCCAGGGCATTTCTCCCACAATGGCTCCACACAAACCACCACCAAATACTGGCAGCTCTTTCTGGCTCGGTGGCCTAGTCTGGGGTCCCAGGCAACACTCAAAAACCCCCACACTCCTGCCCAAGTTCTCCCAAGGCAGTTCAACCGAGTGTCAAGTCCAAAAGAAACCCAAACAGCTCACAGGAAAGGCCTTTCCAGCCTGCAGTCCCACTCTTGCCCCACCCACAGCCGCCGACAGGATCAGACCGAACGAACAGACGCAACCACTTGCCCAGTCTCCGCCGCTTTTGCCTTCCTCAGGGTGTCCAGAAGTCTCACGCTGTCTCCCTGTGTCCCCAAGGGGAAGTTCCTGGGTAGACCCTGCTTGCCAGAGATGCCTGAGGTCCTCTCTCCTCGGTCTCACCGTGCCCAGCCGCAAGGAAGCTGTTACTCGGCTGCCATCTTGCTCCGCCTCCCGATCTATCTGAGTTATCTAAAGAGCTTTGTCTTCTACCTCTGAGATTCTTTCTTCTGCATGGCCTAATCTACTGTTGATACTTTCTATTGCATCTTTAAGTTCCCTAATTGACTGCTTCATTTCCTTCAACTCTACTATATCTTTTCCATATTCTTTGTATCATTCATCTCTTAATTGATTCTGTTTTTGGATTTCCTTTGGGTTATTTTCCACTTTATCAGCAGTTTCCTTCATTGTTTTCATCATCTGTATTCTAGATTTCCTTTCTGTAATTTCTAACATTTCTTTGTAGTTGGAATCCTTTGCAGTAGCTACCTCACGGTCCCTTGTGGGGGTTGCTCTGGACTGGTTTTTCATGTTGCCAGGATTTTTCTGCTGATTCTTCCTTATGAGTGATTTATTTATCTGTTTCCTTTCCCTAATTTTCCTTTCACTTCCTCTTGCTCTTTAAGTTGCCATGCTTCTGGACAAGGGTTTTGATGAGTCCTTTTGGTATAGGACTGGAAGGATGAGAAGATTGAGGAGCAAGAAGGGAAAAAAGAAAGAAAAAAAAAAGAAGGGGTGTGTGGGTAAAAGGGAATATTGACAAAAAGAAGAGAGGCACAGAAAGAAGGATACAGGAGCAATATAGGTGTACAGTAGGGTACTTTGACCCAACCTTAAAAACCCCCAACCTCTGGGGGTGAGGGGTTGGGTGGTTCCCTTGAGGTCAGCAACTCTTTGCTAGCCTGTTCAGACACAGTACCCCACCTCCACCAAGTAGAGAGGTAAGACAAAAATGCTATAAATCAAACCAAAACAAGCAAAAAGAAAACTTTATAGGATAAAATTGGGGGGAAAAAACCAAATAATAGGGGCAGCAAAAATGAAGTTTTAATTGTTGAAAAAGGCAGCAATGAAAAATTACATTTAAAGTAGAAAAATGAAGAAAGAAAAGAAAGAAGAAAAAAAAGAAAAGAAAAATCTATAGGGAAAATATTGAAATAAAGAAAAAACCAACAAAAACAAAAAACAAAACCAAAAACAAAGCAGTATATATATCTTGCTGAATATTGTCTGGGTAACAGGTGATCTTTGGTGTGAGATGTTAATCACAATGGTGATATGGCTGTATGAGATGGAGACTGGAGGCCCCTGCTGATTTCTCAAACCCTGCAGGGTGGAGAGTTTAAATCTTTCCTCAGCCTGCTTAAAAGTCACTTTAAACTGCTAACCTTGGCTAAGCAGAAGCTTTTCTAGGAAAGCACTTGTCTCTGGGCTCACTCCTGAAGTGGCTATCCACTTATCCAGTGTGCTGAAACTGGTCTCATTCTATGCCCCTGAGGGCTAAGGCTGTAAGGTGTCTCAGTCCTCACCTTTAGGCTGCTCAGTCACTAGATTACTGGCTCCCACCTGATCCTTGCTCTGCGACCCTGAGGGTGGAGTTTGCCAGGGCAGTTCTCCCACAATGGCTCTGCGTGGCCCACAGCTGAACACTATTAGCTCCATCTGGCTCAGTAGCTCAGTCTGGGGCCCTAGACACCACTTAAAGTCCTCTGCACTCTTGTTCAAGTTCTCCCAAGGTTGTTCAACTGAGTGCCAAGTCCATAAAAAACCAAAACAGCTCACAGGTAAGGCCTTTCCAGTTTGCAATCTCACTGCTGCTGTATTTATAGCTGCTGGTGGGAGTAGACCAAACAAACACGTGCAAACACTTGCCAGTTATCCACTGCTTTTGTCCTCATGGGGTCCAGAAGTCTCTCACTGACTCCCTGTGTCCCCAAAGGGATGTTCCTGGGCAGATCCCATCAGCCAGAGATGCCTGGAGTCTTCTCTCCCCAGACTCACTGTGCCCAGTTGCAAGGAAGCTGTTACTTGGCCGCCATCTTGCTCCTATTTTTGCTAAGATCACTTTTTACGAGTTGATTGCCAAGGTAAAATATAGACAATAATGATAAACTTAAATGTATCACAGAAGAAAGCTAAAGTCTACCCGTGAACAAGCATTAATATCAACTAAATCATGTTAGGAGTTTTTTAAGATGTTGGCTGGGTAGAAGAGAACTAATCCATGTGGACCAGTGTGGAAGTGGATAGCTCAGTGATAGGAAACTCTGAGTTGGAATGGCTTAAACAACGAGGAAGATTTATCATCTGACATAATAGGAAGTCTGAACGTGGACCAGCTTCCAGATTGGTTGATTCAGTTGCTCAACAATGGCAGATTCCTGAATTCTTTGCACTTTTCTATTTTGCCATTTTAGATCTGTCAACTTAGTTCTCCCACATGGTTGCAAGATGGCTGCAACAGCTCCAGGAATCATCATGGCACAATGACATTTAGCAGTAGGGGATGTTTATCCCTAATCATCCTTTTTTTCCTGTCAATAAGAAGAGTTTTCCCCATATTTTCTATACACCACAGTAATCAAAATGATACTAATATCACATACTCATGTTCAAATGAGTCTGTGGCAATGGGAACAGGAAACCAGGAGATGGGAAGTGGGCCCCTGTTCTCGACACTGTGATATACAGAGGAGACGGGACACCCAAACTACAAGGAGAAAGAGAGAACTGGATATGGGGCTGACAACAGTAACTGTTCTCCTATGAGTAGCTTCTTTTTCCCATCATGAATGAAACTTAAATATTTAGTGTGAAGGAATTGGGAGGAACTATCAAATGGATTTTCCATATATGCATCATGACTTAATAATGTGCTCAAATGAACTCAGTGTAAAGACATCTAAGGAAAGAAAGAAATGTGAACTGATTCAGTCAATGATTTTTTAAAGTTGAGCTGTGCTCTGAGGCTGAAGCACATCAGTGCTGTGACCCACAAAAGAGCGGTTAACCTTGCTCATCTCAAATCTTTCTTTAGCTATCTGTGGAAGAAAATGTCTATTTTAAGCTGCAGAGCCTTCTGCAAAATATCTAGCCATGGAGTTTATGAAAAGGATTCAGAAAAAATAATGTGTTTGGTCTTTATCTTAACAATATGTACTCTCCTGAGGTACTTTTGAAGTTGGTAAATAAAAGCATGTATTTTCAAAAGAGATTTTGGTGTATATGTCTGTGTGAAAAAAGTGGAAATTTTAAATATGTTTGAGATATAAAAATACAATTAATTACTATCAAAGTATATTGAAGACAAGAAATGTGATCGATGACTTTTATTCTTTACTTTGGAAATATGTTGAATGGCTTGGCCCATAACTTATTGTTCTTCCACTTAATATAACAATAACATAACTGATCTAACATTTTAGAATCCCTTACCTCACCACTCATATATGTGTAATGAATTATATAATTTTGGTCTATTGCCCATCCATCTAAACTCTAATAATGGTTTCTGGATAATTTGTATAGGATGGGCTTGAGACAGCAATGTCTTTGAAGGGAGAAGTGTGTATAGGGCTTGAAGTTTTGTTTTTCCAATGTGAAAATAATTATGAAAATTCAAAATAATGATGGTGAGGGGAGGCATAGGAGAACTTTGCATACAGACCTAGGTTTGGGCCTTATTAGTGCCCTTCTTCTTACTAAGTGTGTTGTTACCTTGGGAAATTACTGATCTCTAAGTTTCAATTTCCTCATGTATAAAATATAGGAGCTCACTTAGGTGAGGTGGCTTATGCCCGTAATCCTAGCATTCTGGGAGGATCCGTTGAGGCTAGGAGTTTGAGACCAGCCTGAATAAGAGGGAGACCCCTGTCTCTACTAAAATAGAAAAATTAGCTAGGTGTGGTAGCATGGGGCTGTAGCCCCAGCTAAGGAGGCTGAGACAGGAGGATCACATGAGTCTAGGAATTTGAGGTTGCTGTGAGCTAGGCTGAGGCCATGGCATGCTAGGCTGGGCAACAGAGTGTGATTCTCTCTCTCAAAAAAAGAAAAATGTAGGAGCTCATAGAATCTCCATCATAGTAGCTGTGAAAATTCAATAGGAGGTCTCATTAAGACTTTAGTATTTAAAAAGGTCTCAGTAAAATTTAACTATTATTCATTATTACTGCTATAATTAACAATAACAATAATTATATAAATATCTTGAGTAGAGTTTGTATAGCAGTCTACCTATACAAAAAGCAATTTCCCTTTAAATTCTGAAAACATACATAAAAATATTGAAGTGGAAATTTATAGTATAGATGTGAATAAAATAAAGACTTGGTTACCCCACAACTTTAACATCATTTCCCAGAGGAAACTACTTAAAAATATTTTAAAATTAATTTTTATGTGAAGTATTTCCCAACCTCATTAAGACGATTTATCAACTTTAAAGTGTCAGTTGACTCCATGCCATAAAAATTGTTGGATGTAGCCTACTTACCTATTTTCTTTCTATTCCATCCATACCCATTTGGGTTGTTGTATTTAATTTTTCTATTGATTACGTTTATAACTTTAAGTTATATACATAAAAGAAAGTAATACTATTTAAAATAGCCACAAACAAACAAACAAATAAAAACTCCTAGAAATAAACCTAAAGCAGTAAAAGATCTCTACAATGAAAACTATAAAACATTGATGAAAGAAATTGAAGAGGACACAAAAAAGGAAATATATTCCATGCTCATGGATTAGAAAAATCAATATCATTAAAATGTCTATTCTACCCAAAGCCATCTACAGATTCAATGCAATTCCCATCAAAATGCCAATGGCATTCTTCACAAACATAGAAAAAAATAACCATAAAATTTATATAGAACCACAAAGGACCCAGAATAGCAAAAGCCATCCTGAGAAAAAAGAACAAAACTGAAGGAATCATAATTACCTGACTTCAAATTATATTACAGAGCTGTAGTAACCAAAACGGCATAGTACTGGCATAAAAACAGACACAGAAACCAATGGAACAGAATAGAGAACCCAGAAATAAATCTGCACATCTATCATGAACTTTTCTTTATCAAAGCTTCCAAGAGCATACAGTGGGGGAAAGGATAGTCTCTTTAATAAATGGTGGTGGGAAAACTGGATATCCATATGAAGAAAGAAAAATGAAACTAGAGCTTATATCTCACCGTAAACAAAAATCAAATCCGATTGAATTGAAGAGTTAAATCTAAGATCTGAAACTATGAAACTACTGAGAGAAAACATTGGAGAAACATTTAAGGACATTGATCTGGCCAAGGACTTCTTGAGTAATACCCCCAAAGCATAGGCAATCAAAGCAAAATTGGACAAATGGGATCACATCAAGCCAAAAAACTTTTGCACAGCAAAGAAAACAATCAAAAGAGTGAAGAGACAATCCACATAATGGAAGAAAATGTTTGCAACTGCCCATCTGACAAGGGATTAAAAACTAGAATATTAAGGAGCTCCAATAACCCAATAGAGAAAATGAAAAGATCTGATTAAAAAATGGGCAAAGGATCTGAACAGACATTTCTCAAAAGAAGATACACAAAAGGCCAACTAGTATGTGGGAAAATGCTCAGCATCCTTAGTCATCAGAGCAAATCTAAAGAATATTGGGATATTATCTCACCTCAGATCAAAAGGTTTTTATCACAAAGACAAGCAAGAATGTGGAGAAAGGGAAATTCTTGTACACTGTTGATGGGAATGTAAATTAATGCAACCACTATGGAGAGCAGTATGGTGGTTCCTCACAAAAGAGAAAATAGAACTACTAAAGGACCAGCAATCCTACTTCTGGGTATATATTCAGAGGACAAGAATTCAGTGTATTGAAGAGACACCTGCACTCCTGTGTTTATTGCAGCACTATTCACAATTTCTAAGACATGGAATCAACCTAAGTTTCCATCAGTGGATAAATGGATAAAGAATTTGTGGTACATACACACTAGGGACTATTATATAGCCACAAAAGAATGAAATCCTGCCATTTGAAACAACATGGATGGAAGAGGAGAACCTTGTATTAAATGGCACAAACCAAGCACAGAAAGACAAACCCGGTATTTTCTCTCTCATATGTGGGAGATAAATATCATATACAGTTGTTCTCATAGAGACAGAGAGTATAATGATGATTAGGCTGGGAAGGATAGTGGGAAGGTGGAATAAAGTGAGGACAGTTAATGGGTGCAAAAATGTTAGATAGTTAGAATGAACAATATTTGATAGTACAACAAAGTGACTATAATCGGAAATAAATTGCGACTAAAGGGGTAGAATTACAATATACCTCACACAAAGAAATGTTAAATGCCTGAACTGATGGAAACCCCCATTACTTTAATTTGATTAGTTCACATTGTATGCCCGTATCAAAACATCATATGTACCCTGTAAAGATGTATAGACAGTTGTATATCTGTACAGGGTATACAAATTTGTCCAATTTTGCTTTGATTGCCTATGCTTTGGGGGTATTATTCAAGAAGTCCTTGGCCAGATCAGTGTCCTTTATAGGGTATACAGATAGTTATAGATCTTTACAGGGTACATGTGATGTTTTGATACAGGCATACAACATGAACATGTATGTCTTCTTATGTATGTGATCAGTTTCTTGATCTGTCAAACATTAGGCAAAATCCTGGCTCCCTACTGTAATGTGAGGAAATTAGTACCATTTCTTTCTAATTCTGCTTCCTCTACAACTGATTCCCAACTATAATCATTATGTTATTACTTTTATAGAGTCAAGAAATGCCATATTTACATTCTGTCTGGTAATTATATTTTAATGTCATTTGTAGCAACTTGGATGGAACTGGAGACCGTTATCCTAAGTAAAGTATCTCAGGAAGGGAAACAAAAACACCACTTTCTCATTAATAGGTGGGAGCTAAACAATGGGTACATGTGGTCCTGAAGTGGCATAAAGAAGGGGGAGCTTGGGAGAGGAGTGAGGGATAAAAATGTACCTGTTTGGTACAATGTATGTGATGTGCACCCTAAAAGCCCTGACTTCACCATTATACCTTTTTCTGTATAACAAGAGCACTTGTACCTCTTAATATTTTGAAATGAAAATTATAAAAAAGAACATTTTAAGTATAAACTTGAAATGGATTTTAGTTTTTTTTAAATCTCTATCAATCTTTCAAAATCATGCCACAGTTCATTTGGACCACATACTTTTCTGCTTTAGTTTGTTTCTCCTGATATTTCCACTTGTGTTTCTCTTTTGTAGAAGAAAGGCATATTTTAAGATTGTCCAGCTGGTTAACACTAAAATATCTTTATTATAGATTAACCATTTAGGTACATATGAGAGTACAAAGCGCATACACTTTTCAGTCCTTTTTCATCTGAAAATATCTTTATTCCCACATTTGATGGAGTTCCTTGGCCTTAAATTCCAAGTTTAAAAATTTCCTCCAAATTTGAGGCCATTGTTTTGTTGCCTTCTAGCGCCAGAGATGCTGTGTTTTAGTGTGTCAGATGATAACTATGATGTCATTATGGCTCTCCTTCTTGGGTAAGAAACCTACTTTTTGTTGGTTTGTTTTATCTGCAGGAAAATTTTTTTGGAACTTTCCTTTTGTCTTTGGGGTTTTTAAATTTTATGGGGATTGGTCCATGTCTTCCGTCTGGTTCTCAGTGGGATTTTCAGTCTGAGGACCCATGTTTCTTTTCCAGTTCTGGGAGATTTTTTTTCCACTTTTTATTTTACTATTTTATCTCTATTTCTTTTTTTGTTCTTTCTTTCTGGAGCTTTTAGTAGGTGAATGTGTGTTCTTGAGGATTTATACCGGATGTATGAATTTCTGTTTCATATTTTCTATATATTTTTGCTTCTATGATGTATGATCGTTATTTATCAATCATATTTTTAGTTTCCAAAAACATTTTGCTTTCTGTTTCTCTACTTTTTTGGAGAGTGGAATATTATCTGTGAACTCTCAAATATCTCTTGGAATATTAAGAACTTTCTTTCATAGTTTGTATATTGCTTTCTTTGTTCATCTTGGTCCCTCTCTTTTGGATTATTGATGTTTCTCAGATACCATAAATGTGTCACTCATTGTGATGAGGCACTGATTTTTTAAAAATCTTTTTTTTTTTTTTTTTTGAGACAAAGTCTCAAGCTGTCACCCTGGATAGAGTGCTGTGGCATCACAGCTCACAGCAACCTCCATTTCCTGGGCTCAAGCGATTCTTCCTGCCTCCACCTCCCAAGTAGCTGGGACTATAGGTGCCTGCCACAACGCCCGGCCATTTTTTGGTTGCAGCCGTCATTGTTGTTTGGTGGGCCCAGGCTGGATTTGAACCCGCCAGCTCAGGTGTATGTGGCTGGCGCCTTAGCCCATTGAGCCGCAGGCGCCGAGCCTAAAAATTTTTTTTAATTAAAAAAATTAATACATGCCAAAACTAAAAATATAAAAGCAAAAGAAATATAATAAACAGTAATTTTTTTTCTAATCCCCAGTCACCAATGTCTTAGAAACCCTGTCAGCTGTCAACCACTCTTATTAGTTTCCTTTGTCTTCTTCTAGAATATCTGAAGTAGTTACAGAAATATATATGCTCCTGTCTGCCTACTCACCTACCTACCTACTCATCTATCTAAACATACACATTTTAGGCCAGGCCCGGTGGCTCACACCTGTAATCCTAGCACTCTGGGAGGCAAAGGCAGGTGGATTGCTTGAGCTCAAGAGTTCAAGACCAGCCTGAGCAAGACGGAGACTTCGTCTCTACTAAATATAGTAAAAACTAGACAGGCATCATGGTAGGTGCCTGTAGTCCCAGCTACTTGGGAGGCTGAGGCAGGAGGCCCATTTGAGCCCAAGAGTTTGCGGGTGCTGTGAGCTGTGATAATGCCATGACACTCTACCCAGGGTGACAGAATGAGACTCTGTCTCAAAAAAAAAAAAAACAAACCCAACAAAAAAACATTTTACAAAAAAAGGCAACATTCAGGGGTGTCCAACCTGTGGCCTGTGGGCTTCATGCACGTTATTTGAGAGCTTTTTTTTTTTTTGAGACAGAGTCTTATTTTGTTGCCATCAGTAGAGTGCTGTGGTGTCACAGCTCACAGCAATCTCAAACTCTTGGGCTTAAGTGATTCTCTTGCCTCAGCCTCCTGAGTAGCTGAGACTACAGGAGACTGCCACAACACCTGGTTATTTTTAGAGATGAAGTCTTGCTTTGGCTCAGGCAATCAACCTGCTTGGGACTCCCAGAATGCTGGGATTACTGGTGTGAGCCACTGCGTCCAGGCTTGAGGGCTTTTTTTTTTGCTTATCTGTGGTGTCAGATATCATCAAAACTATGCACCTTCTTTTTTTTTTTTTTTTTTTTTTTAAATCAAACAGCTTCATTTAGTGCTTGTGTATTTACTGTGTGGTCCAAGGCAACTCTTATTCTTTTGTTTTTTTTTTTTTTTTTTTTTTTTGAGCCAGAGTCTCACTTTGTCACTCTGGGTAGAGTGCCGTAGCGTCATAGCTCACAGGAACCTCAAACTCTGAGGCTTAAGAGATCCTCTTTTCTGAGCTTCCTGAATAACTGGGACTATAGGCACCCACCACAATGCCTGGCTAGTTTTTAGAGAGGAGGTCTTATTCTTCTCGGGCTGGTCCAACAACTCTTATTCTTCCAATATGTGGCAGAAAAGAAAAAAAGTTGGACACCCCTGTAACATGTTGTTTTTCTCTTTGCCTTTTTTGTAAACAATTTATCTCGCAGAGTATTATTTGCAGAGTATTTTGTATGTGGCTATATTCTTTTTTATGATTGCAGAGTTTTACATTGAATGGATGTGCTAGAATTTATGGATGAGAAATTAGATTCCACCTAACCTTTTGTATCACAAACATTGCTGCACCACATATCCTTGGACAGGCTTTTTGGTGTTTATTTGTAAATATATTTAAAAGGGAAGTTTCTCAGTCATGGAGCATGTATATTTGAAATGTGGGTTAAGGTAAAAAACTGGACTCATGTTCTATTTGTTAATTTCTTGAACACGTCATACCTGTTCATTGGACAAAAATCCCCAATGTACAAAGGGGTATAATGAAAATGAAATCCCCTTCAGCTCTTCCTGGCTGACGTTAATTCCCTCTGCCGTCCTCCTCAGTCTCAATTACAGTTCCCATGTGGGTGTATCTGTGTTTGACCATGTGTTTAGTCAAAGCTTTGGGAGTCATTCCTTTTTAAAAGTGAGTAATTTTTGCCATGAAAGGTTTTCAAATTTGAGTACTTTTAAATTGAACCATTTGAGTCCTCCTAGCCTTGTGCCATGAGATGGTCCCGAGGGTGCCTCCTGTGCCCCCCTCACTCACCCCAACTTCCCCAGCCCCACATTCCATCCAAATGTCAAGGGCTTTCCAGGGACACACTTTATCTTCACCAATGTTAGAACAGAGAAGATTCTTATGGCTTTATAATTTCTACCCCTTCTTTGTAGTGTTGGAATCATGGCAAGCAACAATAATAAAGCAATGATTCTTGGTTTTTTTGGTCTCCCTTCAACACTGTTGAAGGTAAATAGTGCAATTAGAGTTTTGCATGACAACTGGGAGAGGCCAGTATTTGATGATGGACAGCGTTCTGTGCAGAACACTGTCATTGCTGAAATGCTGGTTGTCTTCCTATACTTTCACTGCTGTCATCTTGGTTCAATTCCAGTGCCTTTTACAAGTTTTCATTTCTCCATCTGCAAATTTTCTTGAGTATATGAGGTTTATAATAACGCTTATCTATAGAGAGGCATATGCCCGTTTTTATAGCTCTAAAAGAGAATACTAATATTAAGGAAGCATGGCTTTTGCATTAAAATGCTCAAAGATAGGTAGTTTATTCATTTTCTTTGTGAGTTTTGGGGAACAGTGTAAAGATTTACATTAGTAAATAAAGCAAGACTGGATAGTAAAATGTTAATGGGATTTTAAAATCAGGAGATTTTGGGCTAGAACCATCTGTAGGTGTGTAAAAGAGTTGAAAGAGATTTAATTTTTACTGCATATAGTACAGGGCATTGAGAAAGTAAAAATAATATCCTTGGGCATCATTTTCCTCATGTGCAAATGTGTACAGGAGTGCTATGTGGATTAAAGAGGTAATAACAAGCAAAGCACTTTGGTCAAGTGCTATAAAGTGTTATGTAAAATTATAATCATAGCATTGAAGTGAGAAATGGGCAGCTTATTAAACTTAACAAGAATAATTTTCATTATAACTGCCAATGTTGCAAATCATGCTGGAGTTTTTAGCTTCATAAATGTTGTGTTTTCATAATTCAGTAAGTGGAAAATATGAAAGGCCATCCACTTTTTTGAATGGGGCATCTTGGTGACTCAGATTCTTCTGGCCTCAGTACATGTTGTGAGCAGAGCCCTGGGATGTGGGCCCAGGGGAGGTGTGCAGATGTGAGGCGGGACAAGGCCAGGCTGGGGAGTGCCTGCCCGAAGGGGCATGGATCTGAGCTGTTGGGTACTGGAGACCTGGGGAGCTGTCACTCTGGGAGGGTGGTGTGGAATATAAAGATGCCAACAGATGTGACCAAAGGGTAAAAAGTTCCTCAGTGACAAAGGATCCATAAATATACCCATCTGAAAGTACAGTCACCCTTTAATATCTGAAGGGGGGTGGTTCCAGACCCTGTAGATACTAAAATCTGCAGATATGCAAGTCCTTGTACAAAATGGTATATATATATATTTGCACATAACTTACATCCTCACATTCCCTCATGTCCTTTAAATCATAAGATTAGTTGGTATCTAACACAATGTAAATGCTATGCAAATGGTTTTATACTATATTTTAAAATTAAACATATATGTTTTTAATTGTATTATTTTAATTTTTTTAAATTATCATTTTTTGTGTGATGTTGGTTGGATTGTGGGTTCTGTATCCCAGAATACAGAGGGCTGACTGTAACTACATAAAGCAGCAGCCTGTTGGCAGATTCCCCAAGTAGCGACATGGGTCCTTTAAAGTTCTCATAGAGGGCACTGCTGTTGCTGAATCTGCTTCTGTGGGTGAAGATTCAGCCAGGACGCAGAGGCTTACCTTTGCTTTCTCAAAGGATTTTATAGCCTCCTGGCCAGCAGCCTGATTGCACGGAAGACTCTGGCTTTGACTAACCTGTTCATCAGGTATAAGAAACTATTGCAAAGTAAGCTCAGGGCCAGGCGTTGTGGCTCATCTTGTAATCCTAGCGCTTTGGGAGGTAGAGGCGAGAGGATCACTTGAGCTCAGGGATTTGAGACCAGCCTGGAGCAATAGCGAGACCCCAGTCTGTGCAAAAAATAGAAAAACTAGCTGGGCTTGGTAGCTACCGGGGAGGCTGAGTCCAGAAGATTGTTTGAGTCCAGGAGTTGGAGGCTTCGGTGAGCTATGATGATGCCTCTGCACTGTAGCCTGCGTGGCAGAGGGGGACCCTATCTCAAGAAAATCAAAACAAAGGAAGAAAACAAGCTCGGTACACCCCTGAGTCTCAAGAGGTTGGGTGATGTAGCCGGGTACTTCAGCACACCAAGTTGATTTCTGCAGGTGCAAGAAGAGTTTGTAAGAAGGAGGAAGCACAGGGTCATAGAGCACAGGAAGTGTCCAAGAAAGAGGCTGGGAGCAGGGGGACTCTGGGGAGCACGGCCATTGGAATGTCTTAAATTGGGTGGTGGCGGTGGAGATGGAGGCACCGCCAGATGGCAGAAATGGAGTGGGAGACAAGTAAGTGCAGCCTGTAAAGAAGCTGTGGAAGGAGAAGTCAGGGACTGTGTCCAGAGTTCAGCTTCATGGGCGGGAGAATGGAAACAGCACACGGAAATGGGAATTGAGAGGCGGGAGATTGGGGCGGTCGGACGAGCGGATGGAAGTTTGTAAGGGCATGCGAGCCGGGAGAGAGAGAAGAGGTCTGGAAGGTTCCACGGGACGCCAAAAGAAAAGCCCTGGTGTAATAGAAGCTTCTTCAAATTGCGCAGCAAGGAAACTCTTTACTTTCACTGAAAAGTTGATTCGGATTATACCCGAGACGTCCGGAGCTGCGCTGGCCTCCCCGAGGCGCGCGGCGCAGGGCACAGCAGCGCCCGAGAGCCCCGCGGTGACCCCAAAGAAGCAATTTGCATTAGGGGGAACCCGTCAATTTTGAGGAGTCACTCATTCAGCCACCATCCTGCACATTAGAATCCCGGGGGGGCTTTTCAAACTCCTGCGCGAGGCCCCAACTCAGACCGATGGAATCCCACCCCAGGGGACCCAGGGGATTGCACTGTGCAGCCGGAGCAGCAGCGCTCCCGAGGGTCCCCGCTGCGCTCAAGGTACAGTCGGTGCTGGTCTTCAACAGTCTTGTCCTCCGGACAGCTGCCCAGGTGTTGTCACCATCTCAGCCTCCCACATGTGTGAATGGCAGCATCGGGTTGGGGACGTGAAGAGCAGGGACAGGGACAGGGGAAGGAAGAGCCAGCCAGGGAAGAAAAGAAACAGGAAAACACCAAGCCACAGACACCGAGACAGGGGAGTCCAGGAGTGGCAGTCCCTGAAACCCGGTGGCTGGCAGCGACTGAGAAGCAGCCAGAGAGCGTTTCACGGAGTTTCAGTGCGGTGGTGGCGAGGACAGGCCGCCTGGCTGCCCACCCGCCTCTCGGCTGTCCTTCGATTGACCTACACTTGGTTGACCCACACAGTGTTCGAAGATTTATATTTATATTTTTTATATTTATATTTATATTTTTTATATTTATATTTATATTTTATATATATATATTTATATTTATATTTTATATATTTATTTTTTCTTTTCTTTCCTTCCTTCCTTCCTTCCCTCCCTCCCTCCCTCCCTCTCTTCCTTCCTCCCTTTCTCCTTCCTTCCTTCCTTCCTTCCTTCTTTCTTTCTTTCTTTCTTCTCACTCTGTTTTTATTTATTTTTGAGGCAGAGTCTCACTCTGTCATGTAGAGTGCCATGGAACAGCTCACAGGAACCTCTAACTCTTGGGCTCAAGCGATCCTCTTGCCTCAGCCTCGCAAGTAGCTGGGACTGCAGTTATCTTGCCACGATGCTCCGCTACTATTTACTCGGCTACTATTTTAGTAAAGGGGGGATCTCACTCTTGCTCAGGCTGGTCTCCAACTCCCGAGCTCAAGCTATCCACCCAGGGTGCTAGGATGACAGGCGTGAGTATCGCCTCAGCTGTGTTTAAAGATTTAAAACAAAATTATTTTCAACCTTTAAAAGATGGGAGGTTTTGTATAAAACACAAATTTTGACTTCTCTTGAAAAACTGGGCGATCTGACAACACGAGGACGTGGCTCTCTCTTGGTGACGATTGTTTGTCCACTCCGGGGAATGATGTTTTCTCACTCCATTCAGCACGCAGGTGCTGAGCTCGGTAGTTACCCTTTCCACCCAGCTCACTCCTCTCACTCCCAGGGCCTCCCTGGCTTCTGTGGGCAAGTGCATTGGGGACTTTTATTTGACCCAAGTATGTTAAGTGGTTTGTCAGAGAAAGGGAAAGGCCTGATCACCTTTGTAGCAGGAGGGAGCCGGCAGACGGGAAGACGAAATGAAGGAAAGGCTTCTCTGGGTTAGTCTGGAATAGGAGGGCACAGGAATGGGAAGACAGAGAAGATGCATGAAGAGACAGAGAGACGTGGGGGAAGAGAGGGGGGGAAGTGAGTCTGTTACCATCAGTAAAGCAAGCTCAGGAGCCCCAGAGCGCTGGAGTGATAGGAAGGTTGGAAATAGTCACCATGGGAACTAAGGCAAGGAAAACTTAAACCCCAGGGGTGGGGTGCTGGGGTGGAGGGAACTGGCCTTGGGGAGTACTGAGTAAGTAAGGATTTCTGATGATGTGTTTGTTTGTTTGTTTGTTTATTTTGAGACACACCCTCAAGCTGTCGCCCTGGGTAGAGTGCTGTGGCATCACAGCTCACAGCAACCTCCAATTCCTGGGCTTAGGTGATTCTCTTACCTCAGCCTCCCAAGTAGCTGGGACTACAGGCGCCTGCCACAACACCTAGCTATTTTTTGGTTGTAGTTGTCATTGTTTGACAGGCCCGGGGTGGATTTGAACCTGTCAGCTCTGGTGTATGAGGCTGGCGCCTTAGCCACTTGAGCTACAAGCACCACCATGATGACATATTTAGAAGCAGCTTTCTTATTTATTTGGAGACAAAGTTGTAAAGTAGAAAATTATACAGGAGAACCTCCATAGTTGACCACCTCCCTCCATTGTCCACCTTTGCAAGTTGCCCGAATTTTCATAGACTGGATATGCACCATATGTACGTATTAGTACCGTAGGTCTGGTTCCTTATGTTGGTCACCTTGTGTGTTGACCAGTTTGTTACAGTCCCTTGGGTGGTCAATGTACAGAGATCTACTGTATTTTGTGGCTTTTGAAGTCAAGTTCTGTTATTAATTTTTGTTTTTTTGAGACAGAGTCTCACTTTGTTGTCCTCTGTAGAGTGCTGTGGCATCACAGCTCACAGCAACCTCTAGCTCTTGGGCTTAGGCGATTCTCTTGCCTCAGCCTCCCGAGTTGCTGAGACTACAGGCGCCTGCCATAACACCTGGCTATTTTTTGTTGCAGTTTGGCTGGGGCTGATTTGACGCCCTACTCACTGACCTACAGGTGCCACCCAATGTTATTAATATTTTAAAACCAATCTTTTCAAATATATAACTCTAAGGCCATTAAGGAATAAACCTCATATCAAACCATTAATCGTATAATGAAGCTTAATGATCACTTGGTCGGATGTTGCAAAGTTTTCTGATTCATTATTTTTTCAACGTTAGCACCATTTTTATTACATCGTGTAAAGGAATGGTTTTAAAGCATTTTTGCCAAAATATTCAAATGTTGTGGTTCAACGGCAATATTTGCGTTTGATAGAACCCTTTCGGATAACATAAAAGCAATTTGTTTTTACTGAGTGGAACAAATGTCTGTTTGTTTCTTATAGAATTTTTTTTTTTGTTATTCAGTTCTGCTTATTTTTAGAGATGAAGGACATTATATAAGCCGAAATGGTGTTGCATCAGAATTATCCTTCATCAATTTGTTTTCCACTGCTTATTTTTAATTGATGCTGGCAGTGCTAGGGTTGCGCATGGGTAAATTTGTTTTGCTGATTTAAGTACTTGGAAATTGTTACATGGAGTCTGGAGAGCATTACAAATCCTAAGTGTGTATTTGAAAGGGCTATGGCTTATAGAAAAACAGAAGGGTCAAAAATCATGCTGTTTTATCGAAGAGTGTATCAGTTAGGGACAAAATTGATTTTCATAGTAAGAGTTTACAGATCTATTTTTTTCTTCCCTTTAGAATTGTTACAAAACTGTACCACTTGCTTTTCTTCATAAGGAGGGAAATTGTACTATGACTGACAAGGCAGTCTCATAGATAGTTAACTAAATTATAATAATTTGAGGGATGCTGGATGCTGGGATGTCGTTTCCACCCGGAGTTCTGAACCAGTCAAGAAAAAGACACAGGAATTAGATGCTGAGAATAGAATACAGACACAGACCTAGCAATTTTCTTATGAATGAAACTGGAGATTGTGGCTTTGGTGTGGGACCAAAATTAGTTGGTGGGACCTCCACAGGAGGAGGGTTGGATGTGCAGAATGATCTTTCCTTAGCCATCTTCCTGAAGGAGTAGGCCCAACGCACACCCACTGGGCTCAGAGAACCCAAGTGAGAGGCCACTCACGGATGGCAGGTGTGAACCCATCCCCCTCTATAGAGCAATTGGCCCAGTGGATGTCAGGCTCTTGGCACAGTACACAGAAAAGTTGCTCTTCCTGCTGGAAGCCAGAGAGTCACAGTGGCTGTTGCAATCTTTCCCTAAGTACAGAAGTTCTTGGCAGGAATATAAGGCTATGAAAGCCTGGTTCCACTTAAACACTAGGAAACTCAACTCTTACGTACCTCCAACTAAGTGCCATAGTGCACAAAGCTTTAGAACTAGAGATTAATATCTAATTTCCAGTGATCTATTTAACATGAGCTTGATGGATGGAGAAAGTCAGCCACGCCGAAAGGGAGAAGCACCGTTCTGTGTGTCAGGTGGCAGGATGACGTAGCACAGATACGGACTTGTTTGCCTTTTTCTTTTCTTCCCTCTTCTCACTCTTCTCCTTCTCTTCTGGCTGACTGGAGAGCCAGGCAGCAAATCTACTGCCCTTTGTATTCTCTAGCCAAGTCCAAAGCTCATTTCTGTGCAGTTCTAGTCATTGGGGAGGCTTTTGATTCTTGCTCTGATTGAATAGTTGCCTGTGATTTAAAAATAAAAGGCTAAGATTTTTTTTTACTTATGAAAAAAGTCATTTTACAAATTTATGTGTTGCCTACATTTTATTTGTTCAAACATGACCTGATGGCTGCACAAAGCATTCAGTAATGGGGATCAGCCAGACCCAGAATATGCTGTTTCCTGGCTGGTGTGCTAGATTATACTAGAAGCTGAGATACAGACCATAGTGAATGAAACAGGCATGGCTGGAAATTAAATTGAAGAAATTAAATCTAGGACAGATCCTATAGGAGGTTCCAAGGCATAATTAGAGTTTTAGATTTTATTTGGAGTGCAACAGAAACCACTCACTTGTTATTAGCCTCCAGATCCTCATCCACAGTCACCAGAAACAGCTACCAAATTAAATGGAAAAATCCAGGGAGGGCTAATCACAGCATTCAGGATAGTCGCTACCTTTGGGTATGTGGGTGGGAATGTGCAGAGGTGGGCTGTGGGGAAGGTCTTACGGGACCATCCCTGGAAGATATTTTTAAATTAGGTAGTAGGTACATACGTTCTTTTTCTTGATATTCTATCTTTATGAATGTTTGTAGCTTTTATAAATATTTTAAAGTAAAATAAAATACTTTATAATTTGAAATTATAAACCTAGTTTAAGAAATAATTCAGATCACCTTTCTTCTTGGCTCTCTGAAGCCTGTGTTCACCAACTTTTAGAATTATGAATTTAAAAACTCAATTATTAATTCATAAATGCATAGCATATGAGCCTATGTTAACCAGTACTCAGGTTGCAAGTGACAGAAATCCAATTCAAATTATTTATCCATGTGCTAGATTGTTCAATGAAGCTCCATTTATGATCATTAAGCTATGGAAACAACCCAAGTGCCCATCAACCAATGAATGGATTAATAAACTGTGGTATATGTCTACCATGCAATACTATTCAGCCATAAAAAGACGGAGGCTTTACATCTTTTGTATTAACCTGGACAGAGTTGGAGAACATTCTCTTTGGTTAAAGCATCACAAGAATGGAAAAGCAAGTATCCAACGTGCCTAATAGTAATATTAAGCCAGTAAATGAATAACTACACGCCCCCACAAGAGAAAAACTCAATTAAATTCCAGTGGTGGGAGGAGAATGAGGGAGAGGGAGGAGGATTGTGTGCTGCCACCTAATGTGCACAAGGTGAGGGTATATGGCACATCTCCTGGGTGCGGGACCCAACTACGACAGGGACCTCACTTAATAAACACAGACATTGTGACCTAATTGTCTGTACCCTCTTATTAATCAGAAATCAGCAAAAACCCAAGAAATAGAAATTATGTATCCAAACTCTCCTCCACCCCAAAGAAAAAAGAAAAAGAGGTTGTTGACTTACATAACCCAGAGGGACAGGTGTGCCCTTAATTTTGAGTCTGGCCACACTCCGCCGGTGATCAGTCTCTCCTTTTCTCTCTCAGCTGTGTCTCTCTCCGCATGTGGCCTTTGGTTTCTCTTACTACAGATGACTTCATCGGGCCAGGTGAGAAGTCACTTGCAAGTCCAGGTCACATGTCCTAGAAGACAAGATAGCATCTTTCCTGATAGCCAAGGCTGGCACCATAAGTTGTGGGGCCCCTTGTTTAAAAAGCAGGAAAAAAAGAACTAATTAGGTGCTAAAGGTACTAACACGGAAAATTTTTCTCCTTTTTCTGTATTCTTTTTCAGCTTGTCATGATATTTAAAACATTTCCTGTTGAATATCTTTCTAAGTAAAGAAAAATTAAAATTTTAAATTATGAACACAAATCTTACTGTTTATATTGTGCAATGCCTGTCGTCAATGCAAATATAAGAGCCTTTAATTCATGTCACTGAAATGACACAATTTCTATGTTTCGTGTGCATATGTATTTTATTTTTATGGGCACAGTGGAAGCCTGTGCTAAACCAGCAGCTGTTTACATTTCACTTCTCGAAGCGCTTCCATTCTGCCAGCACTCTTCCCTGTACGTATTGATGAGTACGGAAGAACCAAAAGGGAGGGGAACTGGGGGTCGCCCTACCTTTTCCCCTTTTCTCCTTTGTCATCATTTTCAGTGAATTTATCTAATAAAGGGATGAAACACAAGTAGGAAAGAATATGACTAAGTTACTTGGTCTTGCTTCTTAAAATGCCATTGCTTGCTTTCTGTACTGGATCAAGTTCTGGTATGAATGGAAGGCACGGCCTTTGCGGGCTGCCAGTGCCCTCATTTATTCAATTTTAAGAGAAAAACACTTGTACTCACTGTAAATCTTATAAAACCGCTGCGCAGAGTGGGTTTCCTGGAATCTGTGCGCATGGAGCCTCCCAAATGCTATGTCACAGGTGAGCAGGAATTTCCTCCGCTCACCTGTGTACCTTATCGTTCCTCGGACTTGACACACAGAATCCAAGACCAAAGCTGAAATTGGAAAGGATTTCAAAATGGCAGCAGCAGAGCCTAAACCACGTGCAGGACCCTTCTCAGCACAGGGACTCTGCAAGTCACACGCATGAAGCTGGACTTGCTGACAACTTGGACAGGGATTCTCATTGTCCCAGGTTGCGTCAAGCGTCTGTCCTTAATCCCATCATATGATCCAGGTGTGTGGAGCTCTTGGCTTGGCTAGGCCTGGCTCACTTATCCACAGTTAGACCTGCAGTCAGGGTGCGACCAGCCTCCCCAACTAGGAGAAGCAGGGAAGTGCTTCCTCAAAAGAATTAACAACGGGCTTCGTATTCGTATTGAGGACGTTGGGGACTTGCTTTTCCATTCTTGTGATACTTGACTAAGAAGAATGTGTTTCAGCTCCATCCTGGGGGGTGGGACACAATAACAGGGCCTACTAACAGATGCACACATTGTAACTTAATTCTTTGTATCTGCAAATTAACTTGAAATTAAAAAGAATTAACGATGGGCAGATGGCATGCGTTTACGGTAAGGGGCTTCAGTGCTCCTTCCTGCCCCTCACTCATTTCCTGCCGGCATGTTAATCTTCAAACATTCCACATGATTGTTTTAAGGGCCTTTGAACAAACCGTTCCTAAGATATCCAGGTTCTTGGAGGTTCTGTCCAAGTTCTGTCCTTTTCCTTCTTTTTAGAACATATTTCCTCTTCTCCGGGAAAGCTTAAAATTCTTTAGCACTCTGTTTAAATGCCCTTCCTCTGCAGGGCCTTCGCTGACTTCTGCAGGCTAATAGTTGCTCAGACCTTAAACATTTACAGTTTATATTTATTTGGGGGGTCACAGAATTTATGACAAGTATTTGTTTTCTTGTCTACTCCTCCCCACTGGCCTTGAGGCTCCTCAATAGCAGGGACTATGCCTTATACTTTTCTCCATGCTCAGTGTAAAGCAAATGCCTATTACATAAAAAGCCTTAGATTTGTGTCTATTAAATGAAGAAATGAGAAGCTGGTGCCCTTAAATAGTGTTTCTGATTTGCCTTCTCGGATATTAATCCTATATCCCGAAAGATGCTTTTATAAATGAACTCTGCATTTAGGATGTCAGTGGGGGCCTCAAAGAGTTTCCAGATTCTTCTTTCTCGAGCACTGTGTTGTCTTCTGAGTAACCTGAAGCATCTCTTGTGTAAAACTTGGAAAGGAAGCTAATTAAATGCACAGCTCAGAAAAGTAATATTTAGAATTCAGATACATTTCTGAGAGTCTGTTTCCTAAGATGAAGCACTCTGTCTGGGGATTGGTCTTTGGATACTAGATAGCAAGTCGAGAACGGTGCTGGGGACACGCAGTGAATGCTGTTTCCCTCCTGGCCCCGGGGGGCAGATCAGCGTGGGGCTCAGGAGCTGTGCGTGTCCTGACTATGACCCTGGTCATTCATCGCCCTTTGTCTTTGTGTTCATTCTCACATTATTGTGCTTCTTTGCAGCAGTGCTGTCCACAGGGCACAGGAACATAGACAATGTGATCCTGTACTTACCTTGAGATCTTCTTTCCAGACAGTGCACATTTAGAAGCTCCATTCCAGCACGTTCCAGGGACTGCTGCTGAAAATTTTACCTTTGGAAAATTTGCTCCAGGGAAGGAGCAGCCATTGGAACAATGTAGGTAATTTTCTCATGTGAAAAACAGGAGTAAGCTGAGACTCTGGAAGATCTTCTGCCATTGATTGTATGTGCTAAATAATTCCTGGGATCCTTCCTGGGAAGGATAAATAAAATGGAAATGAAGTGTAGACAAAGGCAAAAAGCAAAATGACATCAGATCCATCAGTTATCCTTAAGAGAATGGTATGAACGCATGAATTAGGCTGACGACCAGAAAACAACAAAAGGGCACAGGACAATTTGGAATTGTGGGAGGAAAGCCTTATTGTCACAGTACCTCTGGTCTGCTTAGCAAAATCTTGATCTATTTCTTCCTACTGTACTGTAGGTTTCATCTTTAAATCTTGACTGTTCCCCAAGGAAATAAAACATATAGAGATCATTTATACAGTTCTACTTAAAATATTGTTATCTCTAGATAAATCACACTACTGGCTATTACTTGCAGGCTGACCCCACATTAAAATGCAGAAAAAGCCCCATGTTTTCAACTTATTTTCTACTGTTTTGTAGAAGTAAAAACCAGATAAAAGAAATCCTTAAACATAAACTAAAATGGAGTTTATAATTAAAAGACTTCTGGAATTTTAAAAACATGAAAATTGAGCTGGTTGTGTATCTGTTCCCATATTTCTAGTCCTGAATGTTTTTTTTGCCAGTTTATTGATTCATAAAATGTTCACTATCCATTATATGGGTAAAAAAACTGTAAACTATGATTAATGTACTCTGTAAACATTATATTTGATTGGTTAGGATGCTGTGCCATCATTGAAGAATTAATCACTTAAATCGATATTGAATTGAGATATATGGTTAGGATATCTAAAAACCCTCTGTCTCTAATCATTATTTGGTGATTTTTCTAGACTTGAAAGAAGATGAATGTCATATCAGTTAATGACATCTGACTCAGGGTGCCTTGTAGCAAACAGCCCCCAAGGGGAGAAAGTCCTCTAAAGGAGGTTGTTTTAAAGGGTAAAGGAATGAATATTACAAAAAAGAAATTAGAAGTGCCAGAAAAATAGGCTGTAAATTGATAGTAAAGAGTGTGCAACTTTCTCCTTACATGGCAACGATCATCTATCACCTCCCACACCCTTCTCCGATGCAAAAACTTAATTTGCCTTGGAGATCACTTTGACTAAATGTAGTGTTAGAACAACAGGTGGTTAGAAATGTGTTAAATGACACACTAATTAAATTGATGCCCATACATTGTCAAAACTTTAAAACTTACCATTAAATGATTTTTTTTAAAGTAGAGATACTCTAAATCCAAATACAATAGATAGACCTCACTGACTTAAACTGAGGATTAAAATAAAACTTAACTTTTTAACTGTTTGAAACTTTTATAACCAGAAAAAGAGAATTCTTGGTGGGGGGGCGGGAGTTGAGCCATGATGGAATATTCAAAGGCTTTGTGTATCTATGTGAATGTGGAGTACATCTAACCAAGCAAATATTCCAACCGTGCTCTACTGTTATTAAATTTAGCATATACATGCGTACCGGCCATGAGACAAAAGGTTTCTACCTTTTGGCCTTGTTTAACCTGGTCTTTATTCAAGTAATTCCTTTAATCACACAACTAAATCTTAAGTACTTGCTATTACATTGGGCTGGTCTATTTCGACAGTATGTTTAAGAGGGAGGTGAATTCCCTGACCCCACTTGGATCTGAATGCAGAATACTGGGCTTCCGGTATATTGCTACTAAGAGGAAAAACTGATGTTACAGAATCACCC
Source organism: Perodicticus potto (assembly GCA_963574655.1). Classification (NCBI taxonomy): domain Eukaryota; kingdom Metazoa; phylum Chordata; class Mammalia; order Primates; family Lorisidae; genus Perodicticus; species Perodicticus potto. The sequence continues at coordinate 33,664 of CAUYRH010040660.1, forward strand.
GGGAAGTAAAGGTACACTTTTTTTTTTTTTTTAAACATGCAGCCTATGATACGACTGAGAAGCATTGTGACTCTCCGAGAAGAAGATACTGTACTTGGAATTGCCCTAAATGTTTTGAACATGAAACCCTGGACAGTGGAATCCTTGACAATAGGATGGAGGGATTATTGTCCAAAAGCAGTTTCTCTATTTGTGAAGGTTATTGTCTCCATCAGGTGTGGGTTAGAATTTGAACTGTCAGTGAGAAAAGGGATACTTGCCTGCTTCGCCTGAATCACTGGGTTTTCCTTGCGTTATAGTGGGGTGGGCCTTGAGGGGAGTGAGTGAGATAGATAGGTGTTCTGAACAGCACACAAAGAGCTGGGTGACAGCAAGGGGACTCTTCCTCCGTGTTACAGTTTGAGATTTGTTCAGTTTCTTGGAGTTTATTCTGTAGTATTTACGTTCACTTCTTTTTTTTTCCATATTCACCTATGAATCAGTGATTATCATATCAATGAATGGATGATGAGGATGAAGCGGGCTTGATCCTCACAGAGAGACGGAAGGCTGGTTCCTTTGGTCTAAGGAGGGTGAAGCCCTCAGGGCAATCTTCCATTCAGGCTGTGGGACTCTCCTGTGCCACATACTCAGGGTCCCCTCACCCAACCACGTCACCCAGATACACTTTGAACTGCTTTTAGTTCACTGTTACCCATGTCTGTACCTACGCTTTACTAAGATCCTGTATGTTTTCCTGTGTTTCTCCATGTTCCCCTGTGACATTATCTGTGGCTGTGATTTGCGTCATTGCATTGTTTCTAAGAACTGCTCCTATCCCAGCCCTCTGAGCTGGTCCCCAAAGGGTGGTGCTGGGAGCTATAGGCCTCAGGTGCAGTCAGTTAGGGCTGCGTTGTCTGCAGAAAATGTAAAACCAATATTATAACCAGGTTGGTCTGCTTTTAATCATTGTCATGCTCCAGCGATTCCAAACAATGCCAGTAATAAAAGTACTCCTGTCGCAAGGGCAGCTGGTCCCCTCTCCCATGGCTATCTCACAGAAACCCTCGTTGGAGAAACTAAGCATACTTTGTATTTCTGTTTGTGCTCCCCCTCCTAACTTATCTCAAGGGCAATTTAATTTCTCTTATTTGGTAAAGTGGGATTACTTAAAATTAGGACTCTTACCCACAAAAGTCTGAACCCAGTTTGTCATTACCCTGCTCCTTCTTGATGACTTTACTGGAGAAAAAATATCTGTGTGATAAAAAGCACTGTGATAAAAAGCTTAAAACATATTAAATCCTAAGCTTTTCTTTATTTTGAAGGAGGCAGCGTCATATAGTATAATTTACTCTCAAATGCAAAGACGTCAGTTACAGTGGACCCACACAGTGGGTCTGAAACTGTGTGACTTGCGGCCTGGCATTAGATCTCTGGGCCTAGATCTCCTGCTTTTCAAGTCAGGCCAATTAAACATTATAAAGGAACAACCCAGATTCCTTAGCAATATGGTCAATTCTACTGATTATGCCAAATTAAGATGATTTTTAAAAATCCAGATTAGGCTTGGTGCCTGTAGCTTAGTAGTTAGGGTACTGGTCACATACATTGGGGCTGGCAGGTTTGAACCTGGCCCAGGCCTGTTAAACAACAATGACAACTACTACTACAACAACAACAACAAAATAGCTGGGCATTGTGGCAGGCACCTATAGTTCGAGCTACTTGGGAGGCTGAGGCAAGAGAATTGATTAAGCCTAAGAGTTGGAGGTTGCTGTGAGCTGTGACTCCACAGCACTCTATTGAGGGCGACATAGTGAGACTGTCTCAAAAAAAAAAAAGTCCCTATTAAAGAAATAATAATTAATTATATAGCACTTACAGCCTTATCTATTTTAAGAAAAATAAATGCCTAAGGCCTACTAACTCTCAAATAGTGGACTCTGAGCATTTGAAGATGGTCTTTAACATTTCTAGAAGTCTTCAATGAGAAGAGAAGGAATTCTCTCATGACCCAAAAATTCTCTTGCAGATTTTGGGGGTTAAAAAGCCACCAGGAAGGCATGATGTTGACAGCTGGCAGGCGCTCTGTAATCAGTTTGATTCAGGCCACCACAAAGATGTGCTATTCTTGTTGCCTCAGTGTTTTACCTCATTGTTTTCTTGTAAGTTTCTCCCTGATAGCCTCTCTATTTTAGAACCCTCCAGAGTCTACAAAAGCAATCAGAATCGCTGGTGGACATAACTGAATCCTTCTGGTTATCACTTGGGTAATGGGAATTTAGATCCGTAAATGCCAGTTGCTTTTCCCAGTGATCAAAAAGAAACAAGAAGACTGCTTGCCTAGTCTCTGCTGACACCATTGTAGGCTGGGATATAGCACGGAGCACATTCTCTGACTTTGAGGAACTTGCCTGCCTCTCATGGGATGGGTGCAGCGGAAAGCAGATGGAACCAAGTTGTGTAGTGCTGGATTCATTCACGGCCCTGGCACAATAACCCTTTTTTCCTAAACATCGAGCACAGCAATGTAAGAGTAATGCACTTCTAGGGGTTACAAGTTTCTACAAAGATTTCCAGATGTCAGTTGAACCTTACAGTTTTGACCTCAGCAGCCTGCCTGCCTTTGAGGTCAGGCCAATCCAAACTCCCTGGGCCTGGCCCTCCTCACTCCCCCTAAACCAGTACAGCCAGAGGCTTCATTTCCTCTGCTGTTTCAGCATCTCCCAAACTCGCCTGTGCCTTAGAGTCATGCAGGAAGTCACTCGTGGGACTAGTTTACAAAGCACCTAAATATATGTGTGTAAAGTGTATTAATATACGTGTGACTATTTGTTTAGACATAGGAATCAAAAGTTCTAGGACTTAGGGACCTGAGATCTGGAGTAGTCACAGTGCTCCAGGGGACTCTGATTAAGCCAGCTAGCTTCGTTTTTCGAACCATATTTTAGGAGCCATTCCTACAATTAGTCTTGAATGCAAGGATTTTCTCAACCTTCACTTCTGAAGTCACCTTTACGGCATTATGAAAGGAGTTTATTTGGCGTCTGCCTATCTTTCTAACGCCATCTTTCTTTGCTTCATTAAGGGCCCCCCTGCTTTAGTCAAACTCACTTGCTGACGTTCCCTTGGACGCCATCTGCCCTCTGGCCTTCGTGTCTCCTTCCTGCCTTTTCCCACATCTGCAAGGTCCTCTCCCTTCTTCTCTAGTCTCACCTACACATCTTTGGGTCTGACCTCTAAAATGAGAACCTTGCCACCCCACCAACCTGAGTGTCATCCTTTTTGGACTCCTGCCTTTACCCTGTGAGTTGCCAACTTGTCGCTTGTAGTCACTGGTGACCATGAGGTCTAATTCCACTCTTGGGAAGGCTGTGACTGTTACACATGACATGCCATTTATAGCATTTCAGTAATGACAAATGAGTAAGGAGCATTTACCAACACTCTTTTAAACTAGGGCTGCTATTTGTATCTCAGAAGACATTTTGTAAATTCAGCAAAGGCGTGGGCCATACCTGTCTTATTCACTGGAGCTGTGCTCAATGCCTGGTGCATAAAAGCTTATAATTATTTGTTGGACTAAGTTAGGAAAAAGCCTATCTTATCACCTCAAAACCTTTGGCATTGCTTTTTGTTAATTGTTTAGTGCCTGCCATAATGAGGGTTGAAGCTTTTCTTCCGCTTTCCTGTTCTCATTATTTCCATTTTAGCGCACGGCAGGAGCTTAAGCTGCCCCCTTGACTCCGTGCCTACTTCCTGTCTAAGAAAGAGGCTGTTTATCATGACTTCAGAAGGTGAGCTGAGTGACCTGAATAATCTTATTATTAAAGCAACATATAAACCTAGGGGCTATGCCACAATGAACATTCCATTAGCTCCCAGGACTCACTGTGCTCCATAAAACTGATCTTGTTTGTATCTGGGCTTGCGTATTATTATGGGGTTTAAGGTAACTTTGGGGATCTGACTTTGATTCATTAGAGAAATTTCTGTTTTATATTCTTTTCAAACACACTTAAATTCTTCTGATTTCAATTTTGTTCATGCTTTGTATTCCATCTTCATTGGATCTGATCTTTCTGATAACTATCAGAAATACCATCAATTCTCACAGTAAATTGTATAAGAAAAAAAAAAAAAACACTTGCCGAGGTAGTAGCTTATGCATATCTAGATTTAGAAAGTGTCTTCTGCCATGAACTTTGTAGTCTAAATATTCTTTGATAACATACATACCTTCCATGAAACGGCAGTCAAACTTTGCTTACTTTGGTGTGGATATTTTCCGAAAGTTGTAAAGTAGTTCCTTGACATATACTGCGTGTTTACTGAATTACATAGTAACTACAATTTGATTCTAACTGGACCCTTGAATTTCAGGCTATTTTACCAACAGCTGAAAACTTAAATCCTGATAGTTCTACTTGCAGCAACTAAAGGCTTCATTCATTAATTTATTTAATATTATTTATGGAGTTATCTTTTCTAGGCCAGATTCCATCTTTGTACCATGGTGAGCAAAGATGAAATAGACAGGTATATCTTTGTCCCAAGGAAATTATAACTTATTCAGATAGAGAGACATTAAATAGAGTTTTATGCTAGTAGTAATTTAGCTACCGTTGTGACAGTAGTATAACATAAAACTCTAGTGTATATTGAGAAGATGTAATAGAGGCTCAATCTCATCTGAGATGGTAAGTTGCAGGGAGGCAAGAGAGTGGGTAGTTTTCAGAAAGGCTTCCCATAATGGGTGTTAATTACTCTAAGGTTTAAGTGAAAAATAAGTGGGAAATATCAAGGCAGAGAGAAGTGCTAGCAACTCAACAAATATGGGAATAACAAATGCTTATTAAAACTATATTATTATGATAAAATATCAATTATGCTCATCTAATCCTACTTTATATGTGTTTTTTCACTGATAAGAGGCAAGAAGAACTGTATGATCTATAAAACCTGTTTAACCTGCTTAAAATAACTAAATTATAAAGAACTAGAGTGCTGTTAAGGAAACTTTGTAGGTTGGGAGATGAGACAGATTGTAAATGTTTGTGAGGAGAAAAAAGTGCCTGTTTATTGATAGCACGTGAGTTTTGAACTTGTTCTAGCAATTATTTACATTGAACAGAAGATAATTTTTCTTTGGTATATTTTCGACATATATGGATTAAAACATATTTTAGCACTGGAGATCAAATCATACCTAATATATTATCCAGCCATAAGAAAATGCTTAGCATTTTGGGTGTTTCATAGCTTAGCGTTTTGGGTGTCTCATTCACCATATGCCCACAATAATATAAGACAGAAAAACAGACATAGCCATATAGAGAAGGGGACAGAAAGAAGGAAAACAAGCAACACTTAAGTTAATTTTATTTAAAAAAAGCGTTTAAAATCAAGTAGAAAAATTTTTTTTCTCCTACAGAGGGTTAAAATACTCATTAAGAACTAGAATCATTTTACATCAACAAGAACAATAAACATACGTTGCCTGGAAATTGGTACATTATTTTTCTGACATTCAATTTGGAGCTACTAGTCCTTTCGTTGAATCCAAAATACAGTTCCTGTGTAAAATTCCCTTGTGCTTCCTCCCAATTATGGATGCCCTGCGAGGTTTAAGGGCCAAGAGAGAGAAACGGAAACTAATATTGTAGTTGTGGTCAAATGTTGGCTGGAGCTGCAATCATCTGTGCTAGCTCCTTGACTTTATGTTATTGAATTTAATTCTAATGAGCAACTTTTTTTTTTTTACACATGGGAAAACTAAGGGTCAAGGAGATTAACTAATTTGCTGAAGTATTTGAACTAGGATGCAAATGCAGTCCAAAGCCCATTTTATTTCTTCTAAATTAAAGAAAAAAGGCCACCCCTCCCCTACCCCAGAGAAAGAATGCCTGATTTTCTTTATTATTCTGGATTAGTGGCAGCCTATAAAATTCTGAAAGGTCTCATAAAGGTAAACTTACATCTGGTGTGTGGTTCAAAGAGAATTTCCTTAACTAGATGTTAAGTTGTTTCTTCAAAGACCTGAGCGTAGAAGTAGAATTTGGATTGCTAATGACTTTCTTGTTCATATTTATACTTAAATTTTTACTTTTGTCTATTCAGTTGTTAATATTTTTATTCTAGAAAATTAGAAATACATAAGAACATAAAGAAAACTGTCCCAATAAACCAAAGACAACCTTTTTATTAGCAATTTGATAACATTTTCTACTCACCTATTTTCTTCGAATATGTATTTCCAAAGATACATTCATGCCAAAGATAAAATTTTGTATCATTTTTCACTTAATACTATGGTATACTATTTTTTATCTCTTAATAAAAACTAAAGAAACATTTTAATATATGCATATTATTGTATTGTACAACTTAGGATCATACATGAAATATTTACTATATAAATCAATTATTATGATTCATGTTTAGAATTATTAAGGGAAATATGAAGTACGATCATATTATTTTCTTTAAATTAAATATTTAATGTTTAAGAATATTAAGAAAATGTTAAATATTTAATTTAAAGAAAGTAATATGATAATGCTTCATATTTCCCTTAATATGTCCTTTAGATAGAAATACTTCCAAAAAAAATTAACTTGTTTTAGATTAAGACATTCACCAAATGGTTTAAATTCACAGCAAACTCCTAGGTCAAACTGATTATCTTTCCTCCAGATTTTTGGACAAAATTTTGATTTAATTCTTTAAACTTTACTGTGATTCAACAAAGTATTGCTTTTTACTCTTAAGATATATTTGGTAGGAAGGCTTTTTGTTCTTTTGCTTTTTGGCTAGATAAAGCAAATAAGTCAGTAATTATAGCAGATAAAAAGCATATGCCCTTCTTGACTTATAATCATCAAATGTTTTATCCAGGAAGACCTGGAGCATCAAGATCCAACTTTATATCACACTATATGGTTCTACATATAGTCTGGCATTTCCTTACCTGGCAACTGAGTTAAGCGCATGAACTGAGTTAACTCTAATTCTAGGATTAATCTGAGGTCAAATTCTGGTCCTGCCTCTTAGGCATTATGTGAATTCGAGTAAGTTACTCAAACTCCAACCTTATTTCCTTGCCTATTATGTGGGCATAATAACCATTACCCATCTCAGAGGGCTCCTGTGAGGGTTAAGTGGATCAATACATGAAAAGCGTTTAGAATAGTGCCCAGTGCGCTGCAAGTGCCAGCTGTTATCATTGTTATCATGCCCTTTTCTTTCATTTGGTAATAAAGATTTTTTTAATTGGATCTTTGGTTAAAATGAGCCATTTTTTAGGTTGAAGCCTGCTATAATTTATAATGCTTTTGAGGGCACAGGTGGCTCTTTGTAGTTTTAGCTCAGTACCTGGTGTCGGGTGTCTGTTTCTAGATGTTTATTTCTGAGATCACGCATTGGTTGAGTTGCTAATTTGATTACCGACAATATAATTTGAGCCTCTGAAACTCACTGTAATGATGTGGAGACATCTCTCAAGTTAAGGAGTTGATTCTTTGGAAGGATCGATTCTCCATTGGAACTTCTGCCTTCTATCCCCCCTTGGAGGGAAAGAAGAAAGTGTGAAGTAAGGACAATGATGATCCTAGTCTGGGTGGGACAAAGGCTTTGCTATGGGGAAAGTGGGAGGGATAAGAGTCAGCAAATGAGGGTGGACACTTGATGGTAGAGGCCTTACTGTGGGGCAAAGCCATTGGATTCTATTCTTTAGGTTTTGGAGAGAAATGAGACGAAAGAAGGTCATCGTTCCAAGAAACTCAGAGTAGGAATCACCAATCTGTCTATATTACAAGTCCCCAGTTCTTTTTTTTTTTTTAGTCCCCAGTTCTTGTGTTCTTAACTTTGATTCCTTTCTTCCTCAGGTGGAGTATGGAAGGAGGGCATTGTCTTCCCATTTCCACTAGTAACCAAATAGACTGGCCTTGGGGAAAATACTTTTTGGGCAGATAGCTCTTCTATCGTCCTCACATCATCAGATGGCTGCTTTTTCTCTTCCTGTGGTGCTGACCTTCGGCCCCAGTGATTTTTTTTTGGTAAAATTTCTGTCTTTGGGAGCCTTCAAAATTGAGATTTGACTGTTATAGAGGGGTGATTGTGTGGATTATTATTTATTTAATTCATTAACTATAATAAAATTTTACTCTTATAAATAGTTCTTAGCTAGGCTGTACTCCATATACATGCAAAACAGATGCTCTATTTTCTTTTTTTTTAATTTTTATTTATTTATTTATTTTTTTAGTCTTTTTAAAATTATCTTTATCATTAAATCATAGTTGTGTACAATAGTGTAATCAAGGGGTACAATGTGCTGGCTTCATATACAATCTTAACTATTTTCATCAACCTGATTAACATAGCCCTCCCGGCAATCTCTCCGTTATTATATGAAG
>CAUYRH010040662.1:0-11208 GCA_963574655.1 Perodicticus potto
TGTTTACATTGTCCTACCTGGAAACCATCCTGCCCAACTCCACTAATTCATAGGTACATTTTCCTCCCTCCCAAATGATTACAGGCAAATGTCACTCTGCCAAATAATACAGGTTACCACTTTTCTTGCCATTTTGTCAGCCTCTTTTTTTGAGACAGAGCCTCAAGCTGTCGCCCTGGGTAGAGTACTAGGGAATCACAGCTCACAGCAACCTCCAACTCCTGGGCTCAAGCGAGTCTCCTGCCTCCGCCTCCCAAGTAGCTGGGACTACAGGAGCTCGCCATAACTCCCGGCCATTTTTTTTTTTTGGTTGCAGCCGTCATTGTTGTTTGGCGGGCCTGGGCTGGATTCGAACCCGCCAGCTCAGGTGTACGTGGCTGGCGCCTTAGCCCGTTGAGCCACAGGCGCCGAGCCTTGTCGGCCTCTTCTAAACTCCCTGACTGCTCAGTTCCATACCTATGCTGTGTATTTTAGGAGCAGCTGTCCCTTATTCTAGATACCGGTTACTGAAGCCTAATAATGCTGTCTAATTAAAACACCTGTCAACAAGAAGCATGACTTTAGCTGGTGGGTCCACCAGTCAGATGAGGTGGGCTTACCTAGGATGGGCTTGCTGAGGAGGCTGGACCGTGCCCTGTGCCCTGGGGCCAGAGGCCTGCACCAACATTTGTTGGGGAAGGGAAAAGTACAAACGGGAAAGTGAGAATACAGGAGGAATCTTTGGGCCTAGTCTAGGAACAGGAGAAAGTCGCATAGCTCAGCCCCAGATCAGTGGAAGGGTGAAGCACATTCCTATACAATGAGGGGAGATAGGTATGGGAACAGTAATTCCACCTACCCCATCCGCAGACTCAGCTCTTGATACAGTAAGACTGACGTTGTAACCTCCCTCTGTCTCTTGAGTCTGTGTTGGTTCTGAATCCAGAAGAGGAAAAGAGAAGTGGCACCCTGAAACCACTGACATGCTGAAGCCAGCTCCTGTGTCTCTTCCCAGCTCTGAGTTCAGAGACTTCACTCTGGTAACTTACGACTGGCTGTGTCGGGAGAATTTACACCATGGGAATCAGCAAACACTAGAAATCAGGGCTCCCCCATCCTCACCCCCAGAGGACTTGTGAACACTTATGAGCATATTTCACAGCAGCCCCACCCACTACATGACAGATAGTTTGATGTGCCCAGTGGTCTTTTCCAAGTTCTATCCACAGGACTCATTTTATGGAGCACCTTCTGAGTCCGGAATACCATGGGTATGGCTACCTAGATCACCTGGTTTAGTAGTTTACAAACTTTAGAAGTCACAGAAACGTCTGTTCAAATGGAATTTAAGAGCACAGTTAAAAATGGAATTTATCTGGCTGATGCTGGGAGCAGGAAACCCGGAGCCCACACATGTCCCTTATTCCCGTCTCCCCTGGTCACCCCTGAAGACAGCCAGAAGCAGCTGAGAGTCCATAGAGTAGAGTTTGAAAACCAGATACCTAGTTCAACACCAAATAAATTGAAGCCCAGAAAAGTTGCAAGCAAGTTAGAAAAATAACTAGAACCCCTCCTAGCATCTCAGAAGTAATCTGGCTCCCCCAGCACCCAAGCTGAGGGCACAATCCTTTTGTAGCATCAACCTTTACCCCTCTCTCTGTCCCCTGGTAGCTGCAGGGTCACAGGGGGCAGGGGCAGTGCCTAATTGACCTGGTCTTCTCAGTGTCCCACATGTAGAAACCCGTCCCCTGTTTCATTAAATCTGCTGAGTTTGTTTCCAAATCAGGTGATTCTAGAAGGCTTTGTGGAGGAGAGAGAAGTGAACAAATCTTGGAGAGATGAGCAGAAATTGGATCTGATGAGTGGCCTTTTCAGAATGTATTTAAACAGAGGCCACATCCAGAGGTGTCTCTTAAGAATTCTGAGCACAGAGATGAAGGTACAGGGGCTTCAAGGCTGTCCTTGAGAGATACTGGGGTTTTTGTTTTAGTTTGGTTTGGGTTTTTAATGAATGCTGGATGAGAGAAAGAGAGAAATGCCCAGAATGATGTGCTGCTTATCTTTATCAGAGACTCATCTCTAACTATTAAAACTATTATTCTCCCAGGAGAAAACACACGTTTTTCTGGAAAAAGAAAAGAAAGAGGAAGGGAGAGAGAGAGAAAGGGGAACCCCCACTAGGAAGATGCTATATATGAAAAATAATGTCTGTCTTCCAAAATCCACACCTTCTGTTTTCTTGCTCTGCCCCCAAGTGAGAGTTGTACAGAAGATTTTTGGCCCCTGGTCCAGTCTGTTGCACTTGAGGCATCAGTCTTGCCCTAACCTGCAACCGGGAGGCTGGGGGCTGAGCAGAGACCACAGGCTTTGGAGCAGAGTCTCAACAGCTGCCCTGTCACGATGAGCTGATGGTCTCAAACTCCTTTCAAACTCCAAAATGCATACCATAGGCCTGCCCTGGCTCCACAAAGCTTACTACTGAGGCGTGTTTCCTTAGGGTGTAAGTATCGAAGTCTGTTGAAAAAGAGATCATTATCACCCAGGCCCTCCAAACTTGTTGCATGAATGAATGAGTGAGCCCGCAGGAACATTCTAAGCCCTCATCAACTGTTCCTGAGCCACCTGACAATTTCCTGCAACTGAGTGAGTGCTAAAGACCTACCTGTATGGTCACACACTGGCTTTCCTCCATACACTGGGCCTTTGTACTAATTAGCTCAATTCTGGAAACATTCCATGAGCTCAGAAGTTATCTGCTGTTCCTAAAAGATGGTCAGCCTTCCAGTTTCTGCTCATTCATCTCTCCTCCTCTTGTTCCTTCTTTCTCTCTGCTTTTCTCTCTCTTCCCCCCCTTCTCCTCCCCCTCCCCCTCTCTCCCTCTCTCTCTCTTATAGGAGGTAGTGATCAGCTAATAGTGAGAGACATGAAAGCTCAGTGTGGTTTGAACAGGAAAAAAGATTCGATCCAGGTGTTGAAAGATTAATAGGAGTTTGTCTGAAGGAACTAAAGATTTCTCATCAGAAACCATAGAGGCCAGAAGTAAGTGAAGTACTGGGGAAAAAAAGCACTGTCAACTCAGAGCTCTTTATTTATGAAAATATCCTTCAAGGATGAAGGTAAAATAGATACTCTGAGATAAATGGACCTTCTCAGATAAAGAAAAAGTGTAAGAATTCATTACCAGGGCGGTGCCTGTGGCTCAAAGGAGGAGGGCGCTGGCCCCATGTGTCGGAGATGGGTTCAAACCCAGCCCCGGCCAAAAACTGCAAAAAAAAAAAAAAAAAAGAGGGTGGTACCTTGTGGCTCATCAAGTAGGGCACCGGCCCCATATACTGAAGGTGGCGGGTTCAAACCCAGCCTCGGTCGAACTGCAAAACAGAAAACTAGCCGGGCATTGTGGCGGGCGCTTGTAGTCCCAACTACTCGGGAGGCTGAGGCAAGAGAATCGCCTAAGCCCAGGAGTTGGAGGTTGCTGTGAGCTGTGTGACGCCACGGCCCTCTACCAAGGGCGATAAAGTGAGACTCTGTCTCTACAAAAAAAAACAAAAAAAGAATTCAAAAGAATTCATTACCCACAGACCTGCTGTAAAAGGCAAAAGAGAAATGAAATGATACCAGAAGGAAACCTGGAGCATGAGGAATGAATGAAAAGCAACAGCCCTGTTAAGCATCTAGGTTGACACAGACACAGTAGACTATTCTGCCTTCTTGGGCTCTTCAAAAATATGTTCAACAGTTCAAAGAAAAATATATAACATTATGGGGTTTTCAATATAAGTAGATGCCTTAAGATAAGTATTTACACAAAGTGAGTAGGGTTAAGGACCTATATGGGACTGTATAACTACATTCCACTTGAAATGGGAAACTATCGACTCTTAGATTATGAAAAGTTAGGCGTGTAAGTTGTCATCCCTAGCACAATCAGAAAAAAACCAAACTATACAAAGGGATATAGGCAAAGCCACAGTAGAGGCATTGGAATGGAATGGAATTCTAAAAAATTGTTTAAGGAACCCAAAAGAGAGAAGGAAAAGGAAAACAGGAATAATAATAAGAAGAAGAAGAAACAGAGAAAACAAAATAAAATGGTAAACTAAATCCAAACGTCAATAATTATATAAAATGAAAATGGTTGAAAAACCTCAATTAAAAGAGAATAAAGTCAGAACACTCACACTGCCTAGTTTTTGTTTTGTTTTGTTTTTGTAGAGACGGAGTCTCACTTTATCGCCCTCGGTAGAGTGCTGTGGCGTCACACAGCTCACAGCAACCTCCAACTCCTGGGCTTAGGCGATTCTCCTGCCTCAGCCTCCCGAGTAGCTGGGACTACAGGCGCCCGCTACAACGCCTGGCTATTTTTCTGTTTTTGCAGTTCGGCCGAGGCCGGGTTTGAACCCACCACCTTCGGTATATGGGGCTGGTGCCCTACTTGATGAGCCACAGGGGCCGCCCAACACACTGCCTAATTTTAAGACTTATTATTCGTGCACTAATCACATAGTGGGACATTGGCGATGGGAGAAACACACATGATGGAAGGGAATGAGCAGGAGTAGGCAAACTATGCTTGTATGCCACGTGAACTAAGAACAGTTATTACATTTTTAAAGGGGTTTTACAAAATGATAAAATAAAAGGATAGGAAAAATAAAAGACCATATGGCCCACAAAACCTAAAATCTTTACTCTTTTACTCTTCACAGAAGACATTTGCCAACCCCTGGAATAGAGAATCCAGAAATAGACCCACACAGATACGACAACTGATTTTCAATAAGGGTGCAAAGGCCATTCAATGGAAAAGAACGGTCTATCTTTTCAACATACAATGTTGGAACAAGTGTATATCCATAGGCAGGGAAAAAAAAGGAAACTTGAACTCATATCCCATATTTAAAAAGTACCTAAAAACAGACCATAGATCTACTATAAAATATAAAACTATAACATTTTAAGAAGCAAACATAGCAGAAAAAGATTTTTATGCTCTGAGAGGTTAAACAAAAAGTTCTTATACATGACACATAAAAAAGTGACCCATAAAAGAAAAATTCAAGGAATCAGGCTTCATAAGAATTAAACTACGTTCACTGTTAAGAGAATGAAAAGACAAAATACTGAATGGGAGAAAATGTTTTTTCATCATATATCCAACAAAGGGCTTGTGTCCACATCATATAAAGAGCTCTTAAAATCAACAGTAAGAGAATAAATGATTCAAATTTAGAAATGGGCAAAAGACTAGAACAGATGCTTCACTAAAGAGGATACCTGGATGGCAAATAAGCATAAGAAAAGCTGTTGTTCCCCATCGTTAGCCACGAGGGCAATACAAAGTCAAGTGCAATTAATATATCCACCTAACCTCTGCTTTTCATCTGCTCTTCCCTCTGCAGAGATGTATCTTCACTTCCCTGAGAGCTACAGGCCCTGCCTACGGGAAGTGGGAAGAGGTCATGAACTCTGCTCTCCTCATCTGTTAGGTCTGATAAATCATCTACCCCCAAAATCATTTTAAGGATGCAAAGAGACCTGATATATAAAATACCTCACCCTTGTGTTCAACAAGCTTTCCTGCCTCCATGCCAGGAGCTGTTACCGTCACAGCAATATTACTTTAGCCAAGAGACTGGAGACAGAAATACCCCTGGAAGACAGTACCTTCCCTCAGTCCCACCCACCATTGCAAGAACTCATTTCAGCAGAGACTTTGGTCCTAAAAATCAGTCTGAGGGCACTTTTGAGACATGGTGGCATTGCAATGTGTCAACTTTTAGCTAGGCTTAACTTGGCTTCCCACTGCAATCTTTCCACTGGCCACAGCCCCTCCTTCACCCTCCTCCACTTCTGGGCTAGGCTTGTATGTTTTGTCCCAGGATGAGGGTCCCTGGCTTTGGAAAGACACTCTCGTACTATCCAGGTCAGAGGCAACAAGCGCTGAGGGGTTTCAGCCTGTCCTTGTGACCTCAAGCTTGTCCTTGCTCCCCATTCTGCACATGTCTTCCCTTGCTGACCACCTGCCTGTGGACTTCAAGGTCCAGCACCAGACATGATGACAAAGTGTCTTGCCAGAGACTGCTTGGCCAGCCCCACAATTTTGAAAGGCCAGATTCCTGTAGCAAATCTAGTTCTGTCTCTCTCACCTATCTAAGTACCAGGATGTCTGTCATCTTTCTGTCACCTATTAGCTATCTGTCATCTATCACCAACCTAGCTACTCTGTCAGTCATCCTCCATCCATCACAGTGGTTCTGTGTCCCTGCTGGAGCCCTGGCTGGTACATGATGTGGGAAGGAAGACAGCTCTGAAGGTGTGGCATGGCTTCCGAGGTCTGGCCTGGGAACCTGCCGCAGCTACTGTGGACTCTGACTCAAGCACTGCGCCAAGCATGTTACATTTATTGGGCAGGTTATCTGTTGTCACAAAAATGCTGGAAAGAAACCATCCCCAAACCTATGAGCTTAAAGCATTGGTCTTTTATTCTCTCTGATCTATGGGTCAGCTGGGGTGGATGGGTCTGTGCTAGGCATGGCTTGTGTCCCTGCCCCACCATGGTTATTCCAGGGCCCAGGCTGAAGGGGCAGCAATAACCCAGGGGGGACTCTTTCATGGTGATGACAGAAGCTCAAGAAGACACACAGGAATTTGTGAAGCTCCCAAAAGCCTGCACTCAGGACTGGCCACTGTCACTTCCATCCCATTCCATTGGCCAAAATAAGAGACAAGGCCAGACCCAAAGTTACCCCAAAGATACAGGGGTAAGGAATTTTAGTCCACCCATGAGGAGGCCAAAGCTCAGGCACTGACTCCAGGCAAGGTGAAGAATCGGGACCAGTGATTTTGTCTGCCACACGAAGCTTGCTCTGCAGCAGGCACTGTGACAGACAGGTCACACTGAGCTGTGTGATCCTCTCAACAGCCTGTAAGATAGGTGCGCACTGGATTGTCTCTACTTGGGTTAATTTATCCAAAGTCCCTGCCTCTGCATGGCAGATGGGCATTCAGATCAGGCAGTCTAACCCAGAGCGTTGGCCTCGCTGTGGTGAGAGTGGTGAGCTAGAGGGGGCTGGCAGCTCCCGGGGCCATGAGGGTGCATGGTGCTGTGAGGCAGCGGTGTAGGCAGACTGGACGAGTCAGAGGGTTGGGGAAGACTTCTAAGAAGATAGTGACAGAGAGATGACCGCACAAAAGGGGCAGGGAGGGGTATTCCCAGCAAAGGGAAGGGCATGTGTGGGGCTTGAGGTAGGGAGCAGGGAGCACGGTACAAATGGTAAGTAAAGACACTGGCATGGCTGGCAGAGAGTGAGGGGCTGGGGTGGGCGAGAAGCCCAGCAGCGCAGGGCCTTGCAGCCCAGGGGCAGCCTTGCTCTCCCCGAGAGCTTGGAAAACACAGAGTGTTTCCCAAAGGAGTGGCATAGTGAGACCTGTGCGTTGGAAAGGTCTGCCAGCTTCAGGGCGGAGCAGGGCTTGGTGGGAAGGACGAGAGAGGACCACCTGCTCTGCAGGGTCCAGGGCAGGAATGCGGATGGATGGTGGTGGTGGATTCAAGAGCTACTTGGGTGAAATCATCAGGACTTGGCCAGGGTCCTGTGTGAAGAGCAGGAGAGAGGACAGTGGCAGGGAACGACCCAAGTCTTAGACTCACCGACCCTGATGTGGGGTGCACTGGACAAAAGCAGCTCACCTGGCTGGGGACAGAGTGGGCAGAGCAGTGGGGGACATCGTGAGCTCAGGTTTGGACATGCTGAGTCTGATGTGCTTCTAAGACATCCAAGGAGAGAAGCCTGCGAGGCTTTAGGATTTATGGGTCTGGAGAGAGCTCAGAGGAGAGCCCGGGGCCACGGAGTCGACCTGTGCATCAGGGGTACAGAGCAGAGCCTGGCAACCGGGGACAAGCTCCCACAGGGCAAAGTGCAGCCTCAGAGGAGACGGCCTGCCCAGGAGCCCTGCGAAATGCCAACAATCCAGGGCCAGGGCCAGGAGGGCCAGGCTGCCAGGGAGCCTGAGAAGGAACGAGAAGGAAAGGAACCGGTGGTGGGGCGTGCCCTACACTCTAGGAACGGCGCCTTCCACGAGGGCCAGCAGCAGCGGTGGAGACTCCTCATTGCCACAAAGTTGGGCAACCTCGGAGTCAGCCTTGGCCTTGTTTTCTCTCTCATCCCACACCCAGTCTGTCAGGAAATCCTTTTGGCTCTAACTTCAGAGAATATGAAGAACCTGTTTGCCAGATTTTCACCATAACTCCCTGGGGCCTCCATGGTGCCTACTAATACCAGTGAGAAAAAAAATGAAAAAAAAATTGGCTAGCCACTTCCTAAAGCATTGGTGGTACAATCCTGCCCAGATGGATGTTTGCACCAAGAAACCATCAGATCAGAGCTCTCTTTCCCTCTCTGGTGCTCTGCTCCACTGCTCTATTCATTTCATCCACCTGGCTACCTTGCTGGCCCAAATACACTCTGCCCCAGGGCCTTTGCACTAGCTATTCCCCCTACCTGACATGCTCTCCCTATAGATAGACAGTCATATAACTCAGACCTCCTCTCCTCCAGGTCTTTGCTATCCTAACCACCCTACTTAAAGTTAGAATACCACCCTCATCCCCATCTCCTTGCCTGTATTTTTTCCCCATAGCACAAATGAGTTTCAAGCTCACTATGTACTTTACACTTGCTGAATGAGAATGAGCTCATTGGTGATGGGAGCGGGTGGTATGTTGGCGTGTGATGGAGCAGGAGCCAGGCTGGAGAAGGCAAGAAGAGTGGGAGGTGGGAAATGGAGGTGAGGAGATGACTTCTTCCAGAAGCTTGCCAGCAAAGAAGAGAACACTAGTAGGAGATTTTGTATGTGATTTTTTTTCAATGGGAAAGACTTCATCATGTTCCAGAGTAGCTGAGATGACCAGAGGGGGAGACACCAAATAGACAAGGGGGGAAGCCAAAACAAGGGGCAGAGAGGTGGGGGGGGACAGCAGGACAGACAATGCCCTGCTGGAACAGGGGGGAAGGAAAGAGGAGAGGAACAGGAGAGGCCTGGAGGTGCACCTCCAGGAATTAGACAGCTTCTTTCCTGGGCTGTGATGCGGGCACTGGGGTGGGTGTTCTGCTGGAAGAGGGGTGATCAGAGGCCCAAGAAGGGTGCAGAAAGTTTGGGATAACTGGTTTCTGTCAAGTGGGGTGTCTAGAAAAACCCAGAGGACCCTCTGAGGATGGTGATCACCAATTGATGGAGGGACGTCCACACCCCTGGAGGGCCTTGTTCCAGCAGAGTTGGGCTGCTCAGGGGTCTGGAGAGAGAAGGGTTGTACAGGGTTGTCCGTATTGGCACTGACTAGAGGCCCAGGGAGGTTGTGACAGCAGTGAGCCTCAGAGAAACAAGCCCCAGTACACATCTGGGGAGATGCCAGGGAGCCAAATATGTCACTTCCTTCTTACCTCAGCGCCAGGTTGGGATTGGGGACAGTGCCTCTTTCAGGGAGCTGCCTCTCTCCTGGAAAGAAATTGCTCTGGGGCATGGGAGGAATTATGTCGAAATGTAAAGCTTTACAAGGTGGGGAGGAGAACCCATTAGGCTGGCTGCCAGTGTCCCTGCAGTGTGGCCAGCTGCTGGGGCTGGAGGTAATTCCTCCACGCCCTTTATTGCCTCTGCTCGGCAGGAGTGACACTGGGTCCTGGTTTACGAGCTGTCAATATGGGCTGTGTTTATATTACAGGCCAGGCGATTTATGGGCCGCCCCAGCATTCTGCAGACAGCCATTTAGCCGGGGAAGAAAATGACCTAACACTTAAGAAATTTGGAAGCCAGAAAACAGCTTTTGAGTGTGTGTGTGTGTTGCACACATGTAACTATGCCTGTGTCTACTCAATTTCGTCTGTCTAGATTACCAGTATTAGAAAACAAAGGACAGCTCCATTAAATTTGTTGGCTATCAAAATGCAATGAAATAAAATGACTCATTTCCTTCTGGACATGGCCTTTGCATCATATATTGACAAATGAGGGTTTTGGTTTTTTTTTTGGAAAGGGCAGGTAACCAGTGGTCAGTTCCTGCTAAATCAACCTGAATTCCTTTCTCCCTAGGTAGATCTAGCTCTCAGCAAATGGTAGAGTATCCCATGAGAGAATTTGCTACATTTTGCTGAAATACCTGTTTTAGGCCTATCTTCCCGCTAGACTCTGAGCACCTAGAGCGAGGCCACGTTTCCGTCAGTTTTGTGTTTCTGGGGCTCCTTTAATTGCACCTGGTACCATAAGCAGGGCTTAATCGTTGCTTGTGGAATTAATGCTTGAATCAGTAAGAGTTCTCTACCTAGGTGCCGAGGGCATCTGCTGAGAGTCGCTCTCCCCACCGGACAGCGAGCATAGGCCAACGCGTGGGAGGCCCTGTGAAATGTACATTGGACTGTCATGGACTGAACCAGGCAGAGAGCTTGGGTCAGATGACCATTGAGATGAGTGGATGAGTAGACCCCATCTCAGATGGTGAGTGGTCTGACTTGGGCCACTCCTCTTGGTCGTGTTGCTGGCCCTCCCGCATCCCCCAAGCTCCCAGGCCCCATCTGTGCTCTCAAGGCCCTTGTGTGACAATGACTCTCACATGTACGTGCATACCTCCCCCATGATCTCTGGACCCACGTTCAACTTCCAGTTTGGCTCATCGGCACCTCCAATTTAATACTCATCCCCAAATTGTCTTCTCTAGTCTTCCTCGTCTCAGTAAATGGCATCACCATTCAGCACTTGAATAAAGAAAGAACCCAACAGCCAGTTGTGATGGCTGATTTTATGTGTCAACTTGACTGGGCCACAGGCTGCCCAAACAGTTGGTTAAACTTTATTCTGGATGTATCTAGGAGGGTGTTTCTGGGTGACATTTATATTTGATTAACTGAGTAAAGTTGACTGCCTTCCCCTATGTGGGGGGGTCTCATCCAATCGATCCATTGAAGCACTGAATAGGACAAAAAGACAGAGTAAGAAAAGATTCTCTCTCTGCCTGACCGTTTTCTTTTTCTTTCTTTCTTTCTTTTTTTTTTTTTTTTTTTTTGCAGTTTTTGGCCAGGGCTGGGTTTGAACCCACCACCTCCAGCATATGGGGCCAGCACCCTACTCACTGAGCCATAGACGCCACCCATGAGATATTAGTCTTCTGCCTATGGACTTGGATTTAGACTAGAGGTGACACCAAAAGCGCTCCTAGTTCTCAGGCCTTCAAACTTGGAATGC
>CAUYRH010040663.1:0-31567 GCA_963574655.1 Perodicticus potto
CTTAGAGGAGGAGACGGGGAAAGACCGGGAAAGGAACGGAGAGAGCTTCTCTCTCCCTACTTGAAATCTCTCCCACTACCAGGAGCTTTGGTGTTTTCTGTATTCTTTTCTGTAAATCAATTCTGTCTCATCACGGACGGGTGGGGGGGGGAAATAATGTAATGAAGAATAATAAAATACATGTATTTAAAAAAAAAAAAAAAAAAAAAAAGAAGTAGACAAGAATACCTAAGGACCTGGGGAACCGATGAAAAGCTTTATAGATAATTGTAGGAGGAACTAACATAAGATACTTAGACTGTAACAATCCTTCAATCCCCCTATCAGATGATCAAAATCATTTTACAACAAAGGCATTTGCACCAGAATGTTTATTGCAGCCCAATTCATAATTGCCAAGTCATGGAAGCAGCCCAAGTGCTCATCAACTCATGAATGGATTAATAAATTGTGGTATATGTGTGCCATGGAATACTATGCAGCCATTAAAAAGATGGAGACTTCACATCTTTTATCTTTACTTGGATGGAGCTGAAACATATTCTTCTTAGTGAAGTATCACAACAATGGAGAAAAAGGTGTCCAATGTACTTAATACTACTATGAAATCAGTATATAATCGCCTACACATTCATAGGAATGGTAAAACATAACTATAGTCTAGAAAGAAGGAGGGAAGAGGAAAGAGAGGGAAGAGGAGGTTGGGAGGAGGGAGGGTATTTGGGAGAACCTAACCTAATGTGCATAATGCAAGATACGTTTCTAAAACTATTAAGAATAGAGTATGGATGTCTTGCCACAACAAATAAGTAAGCAAGGAGATGTTTATGTTAATCAGTTAGATGTAAGCATTCCACATTGTATATCAAATCAGCACATTGTACCTCATAAATGCATTAATGTACACAGTTATGATTTAATGAAAAATTTTTTAAAAAAGATACTAAGACTGACTACAACCTTTGAGTGGCATCTTCTCTCATTTGCGAGGGCAACCTTTTCCCAGTTTCTCTGGAAAAGTCGTTGCTTTACTATAAATTAACTGCACTCTTTTTCTACTGCATTGAAGACCCAGCTGTTTTATTTCCACCGTCTCTGTATCTAACTTTCACTTAACTTGGCTGAACTTGCTAATTCTGCTGACTGAATCGGATCAGCTCTATTGAACTGCTTGAGGGTCTTGGAGACCCTGATACATGTTTTATGTAATGTGTCAAGTACCTCCCTCAAAAAATCATCTTTGGGGTTTTGATTTGTGTTGCATTGATTCTATTGCTCAATTTGGTCAAAGTAGATATCTTTATATAATAATACTGAGTAAAATATATAACAGAGCATAATACAGCTCTTGATTTAGCATTTTTAATTATGGAACAAAATGTTATACTTTTTGAAAATAAGAGAGTGTCAAAAGACAAATGAATTTGGGCAGCCAATTCTGTAAAGTCGAATGAGAGCTCCCACAGGGCAATGACAAAAGGGTGGGTTTGTGAAGTAGAAACAAATAAAAAAAAACCCAGAACAATGGCTGGGGAGAAGCTGATTGGTTAACATCAAGTTATTTCATGTTACTTTTCTTTTTGGGGGGAGGAAGAATTAAAGCAGAGAGAACTTTATTATTATACTGATTCAGGTAAACTGGAATCTCTTGTTTGTAGAAAAGACTGGTGTTTGGGGATCTCTATGCTTCCTTAAAGATTTAGTTTGATTACACGCCGTTTGGCATGAGCAATTGAAGTTTGGTTTGATTTGATCTGCTGGGGCCCAATGACATCCTATAATTATTGTTTAACAGGAGATCTTAAGCTTTTGTTACATATAGTTCGACATACTTTACAGATGATTTAAAGAGTATCTCCATTTATGAACATATTTGAATTAATTGTAAATTGTTAGTACTATGCATAAATGGTATTGATTTGGAAATATTAATGCTTTATCCAGCTACCAATGAATTGTATATGTAATTTTTTTTTTTTTTTAGAGACAGAGTCTCACTTTGTCACCCTTGGTAGAGTGCCGTGGACTCACAGGTCACAGCAACCTCTGGCTCTTGGACTTAGGTGATTCTCTTGTCTCAGCCTCCCCAGTAGTTGAGACTATAGATGCCTACCACAACACCCAGCTATTTTTTTGTTGCAGTTTGGCCCGGGCTGCACCACCCTCAGTATAGGGGGCCAGCACCCTACCCAGTAAACCACAGGCACCGCACTGTATATGTAAATTTTTTAATGGAAACTTATTACTTGCAATATATTTTTCTTCCCAGTCCTCACATCCTTTGTCTTCTGTCTTCTATTGTACGTAGCAGCTTGTACGTCTAGTAAGATGTCTAATAGCAAAAATAACAACTGATGCCGTTACATTGTTAGTGGCTCCAACAGGAACACTACCAATAGTTCACCTTCAAGTGCAGCGTTTGCTATGGCTTTCTCGTGCATACCTTTGATCAGGTTCTAAAAATTCCCACATTTCTATGTGTACTCTTACTAATTTGACATGAAAATTAACTTGAACAATCTTTTGTTATACCCTTCAATTTTCTAGCCTTGTTATTTTATTCCACTTGAACATGATGTCAGTGAGAATGAGATGGCACAGTTGACCTGCGGTCCTAGGAAAATGGATTTAAGATTAAATAGGTGACAACTCTGAGAATTTGGAAAATAATTATAGGACATGCCATTGCAATTTAGGTTAATCTTTACTTGTGTCATCGACTCATAGCCCTTGGCATTCTGCCTCACAGAGGTGGGGGAAGATATAAGGAATCTTTTCCTTTAAAAAGTTAAGAGACTTGTTTAGTGGGAACAAAACCTGCAATCTCTAAGTGATTTAACATGAACAGTTAATTGAAAAACCAAATAAGTTCATTACTTAAATACATGAAAATAATTGACAGCTTATAAATTAACAAAACCTTACTCCATGCTTCAAACCTATGACTTATAATTCCTCTTGAGTTTGATAATATTATCTCCATTTTACACACTAGAAATCCAATGCTTAGGTATACATATATGACTTTACCAAAGACTAAGAGCCTACCCAGTAAGACAACCAGGGAAGCAAGTCAGTCTTGTTGTCTGTTACTTTATGCCTGCTACACGTCAATTTTTCCATATGTTTGCTTCTAGCTTCAAGTCAGTTTCTCTTACAGAAAGAAAAGATACCAACTGAATGTTCATGTTGAATTCAGCATCAAAATTAAACAGTTGGTTAATGTGATTAAAATGAATTTCTTCTGTATTTTATGGAATGTTTTTGATTCTATAAATTCTTACATCCTTTATCATAGATCATTATCCAAGGCATTTAGTTAAAATGTAAAATTCACAAGCTCTTCCTGATGGTAACACTGCCAAAATCTGTCATTTCATTGAGCTAAATATTCTCTTCCACTCTGCAACTCAGATCTGAGCTACAGCTTGTCACCTTAAGCTGTAGAAGCAAAACTTTCTGTATAATCTATGACTGACTTGTTCTGGGAAATGCCCAGTTGGTTTGACAGTCGCTTCAATTCTGCTGTATCAGGATGAGATTAGTCCAATCAGATCACACTCTGCAGTCTGTCAGCTGGTGACCCTCGCATTTCTTGTCTATTTTAATATTCCTGGCTTACTGAGAGACTAGATAAGACCTAAAAGATATTGCTCATCTTTAATTATTCTTCGCATGGAACCTGTTCCTTTATCCACTCAACTATAGATACATATCTCATTGTAGGGAAAGCAAAATTAAAGGTTTCAAAGATCTTTGTAAACTTTGAAACCTTTTATCAGAACAATAATATCTTCATTATAATTACACATTATATATTAATATAGAATGAATATTATTATATAGCATACTATTACAGATTATTATATTTAAACTAATAATTTTGTTATTGTAGTTCTTCAAGTATCATCAATCACATCTTCCAGAGCCAGCCACTGACTATAGGCTGGTTATCTATTAACTCCCAACTGTTTAACATTTTAAATTAATACTTATCTTAGTAATATACTCAAGTCAATCTTGTTATAGTTTGATCCCATAATATTTGTTAGCATAATGCGAAACCTTTTTTTGAGATGGGCTCCTGCTCACCTAGGCTAGAGTGTAGCTCACTGCCGCCTTGAATTCCTGAGCTCAGCCAATCCTCCCGCTTTGGCTTCTCAAAATGCTGGGATAACAGGCATGAGCCACCATGCCCCGCTCAGATCTTCCATTTTTAGCATGTCTTTCATAAAATGTTTTCTATAGACTGTTACAGTTTAATCAGACTAGTATGTGAGAATTTGCTGCTGCTGAAGTTGCCAAGGATGTGAGAATGAGAGCCCACAGCTGAGAGGAAGGAACCTCAGAGCAGAGAAAGTTTTCTTCCCATAGTGGTCCAGAAGCATCACCCTAGTATCCTGGTGCATTTGGATAACGCATCTGCTCATCGAAAAACAACATTTGAAAAAGCCTGGACATTTTTACCATGTTCAAGTTGATGTTTTGTCTTTGTGTGCTTGTTTTTGACCTGAAATTAGCTCATTAACACAGGTGTTATTGGAAATTTTTTGGCCCATTTTCTATAAAACCAATTGTAGAAATTCTTTTCAGTACCAGGTTTTAATTTCAAGAAAAATATATGAACTTTTAAAGATTCATTTTGTGTTCATTGAAGACCCAGAATTTTTTGTTTCGTTTCATTTCCGTTTCTTCATTTATTAAGCAGAAGCAAATGGATAATAATTCTTTAATTACCATAGCAACAGAGATTGTTTGAACCCCACAATTTAAAAAACAGAATTTTTAATAGGCTTATAACTTGAACACAATTGCTTACAGAAGAATAAGATCTCAGGATGACCTTCTAAGTGGTTTACTTGGAGATCTGAGATATGTATTTTAAAGTCAAATATTTTAGCCAAGAAAATACACACATAAAAATGTGTTCTTTGCTTTATATGCAGCCTCCAGAGCCCAGCAGGCATCAGGAAAGAGACTCCCAGGAACACTACAGGAACAACTGAATTGCTGAAGGGGCAGACAACTGAACCGGCGAAGGAGTCTTAGGCAATATCCTAGACAGTTTATTAAAAAAGGAAAGGGGATAAAAGTTCCCCAAAGATCACGTACTAGCTGTGCCTCAAACCTGTGATTTTAATTCTGTGGTGTTGAAACTCTATCTAACAGCCTATAGCAAGATATGTACTATGTGCTGCAAAATGATGCAAAATAAATACTCACCGTGTTTTGAGAATAAACTCATTAGTAGAGGAAATACTGAACTATACACACCCTAAGGATATTTGAGTGTTCACATAAATGTTGATGTAAAGTGTCATTCAATGGTGATGGTAGCTGCGCATTTTTCCAATAACATAACTATTAGATTTCTGTTAAGTTGAGTGAGGGTTTTATGAGATTTATTGGTTTAGGGAAACACCTGGATAAAATTAATTATAAAAATGGCTATAATTTTAATTTTTAATGACAATTTCCGTTTTCAAACTATTTGTCCTTTCTCATTTGAGAAACAAAATACTATAAAATAAGTAATAGTATTATTAGTCCGATTTCAGAGGTAGGGAAGTGAAGGGCATCACACTTTGAATTTCTGGGACCCAGGCATGGAGATTTGTGCACATGGCATTTCTGGGTTATACTTGTGGAAGGGAGGAGAAAGAAGCAAGGTCTGCAGAGAGAGAAGTGGGGAAAGCAGACTCAGTGAAGGCATCAATAGACAAGTGGGGGAAAGAATTCTAGATCTGAAGGGTATTAGGCAGGCATCTCCCCACCATTATCACTCACTGAATGAAATCTATTCCTTCAAAGAGATGTGAAGCTGGGGAAAGAAGCTGTCTTCCGTTGCACTGATCCCCAAAGAGGGTGACAGCTAAGGAGAGTTGTGCTGTAGAATTCCCAGCAACTAGAGAATAAGTCCTTTATTCTTGAAGGGCTGTCTTTACGTCACAATACAGCATCCACCACAGAGGACATGGAGTGACACAGGTCAAAAGGCACATGTACCAAGGCAAACTAGGTTTTATAGTTCTAAATTTTTTTCCTGTGTCACCACCCCCTTCTAACTCCATGTTAACATTTTGTATGGATGTACATTACTTCATTCTACATCCATAAATTCACCCAGAACTGAGCTTTAAAATAGCAGTCAACTATAAGCAAAAGAGTCTGTTTGCATTACAAAAATAAAGTAGTATTAGTAATATTTATATTAGCATGTTCATTTTCAGGACTGATGGATATATGCAAATATGTAAAACAGTCTTGGATATGTATCTGTCTATTAAATTCAGAACAAGAATATATGGAAACTGAATATAATGATATTTTTGGTTTGAAGCATTTCTGGCTATCACCAGAAGGTCTGAGAATTATAAAAAGGAAAATGGCAACCTGAGAAAGGACCAACCTATTATTCATCCCAAGCTTGTTTTTCTCTCGCCACATGGCAGTGATTAAAACTAGTACTAGACACTTATTCTGGAACCTAAAGGAGCAGAATAACAAATAGAGCAAGTATCAAAAGAAAGAGTGACTCATTTCCTAAACGAGCATATATAGACACTTGTGATTTGGGATATAAGTTCTAAGTTTCTACAAGAAAATAAAGTTGGTATTTTGCAGTGGTTCATTAAAATACAGTCAGGGCTATTTGTATATCATTTCAACTTTTGTATCTTCACCTGAAATAGTATCCATTGGTTAGCTTCTTCTTGGATATCACTGACATAACCAAGCTGATGGTTTATTATGGTAAATGAAAAGGTGACTTCAGCAGAACCTTGGCATTGCCTTGGAGGGAGAAAGAGAAGGTTAGGGATTTTTTTTTTTTTTGAGACAGAGTCTCACTTTATCACCCTTGGTAGAGTGCCATGGCATCACAGCTCACTGCAAAGTCCTGAGTCTCACTTTGTCACCCTTGGTAGAGTGCCGTGGCATCACAGCTCACAGCAAAGTCCAGCTCTTGGACTTAGGCAATTCTCTTGCCTCAGCCTCCCGAGCAGCTGGGAACATAGGTGCCTGCCACAACGCCGGGCTATTTTTTGTTGCAGTTTGGCTGGGGCCGGGTTTGAACCCACCACCCTCGGTATATGGGGCTGGTGCCATACTCACAGAACCACAGGTGCCGCCCAGGCCAGGGATTGTGTTGTTGTTGTTGTTTGTTTGTTTGTTTGGATTTTTTTTTTTTTTGAGAATTTAAAATTTGGTTTAAAGTGAGATTTTCAATGCGGGAGCTTGATTAGGATTTGGCAAGTTAAGATACAGTAGTTAGGGCGGCGCCCGTGGCTCAGTGAGTAGGGCACCAGCCCCATATACCGGAGGTGGTGGTTCAAACCCGGCCCCAGGCAAAAAAACAAAAAAAAGGATACAGTAGTTTAAGATTTGTGAAAAAACACAGTGAAGATTTTGAGGCAAGGAGTTCCAATAGTTGAAAGTTCTTAAAATGAATAATCATGTTCTTTGGACAAGAATCTCCTGGAATTATAGTAAAGTCATGTGAATGTAGACAGCTGTGTTTGAGGGAAGATGATTTCTTTCTCGCAGTGAAAAGTGTAATAGCTGGTTGTGAAATGTCAGCCCTTCAATTTTTGCTTCTAGCTAGCCATAGGGCTTGGGATAAGTTTCTTAATTTCTCCATAACTCCAGTTTTGTTCACTGTGCTTATCCTACATCAGAAGTTTGCCATGAGAATTAAACAACTTTACAAACACAATTTAAAGTGTGCCTGGCATGTAGTAAGTAGGTTATTACCGTTTTCCTCACTCCCTTTCCCACTCATTTGTCTAACATGTGCCATTCCACACTTCGTTTAGGCACGGATGGCCAGAGGGGCTGGGGAAGAAGAAGAGATGGTTTGGTTTGGAGGTATATAAAAGCATTCATGTAATTGACTATTTATGCTACACATACATGTGCCTGTGTACATATCAAGGAGGTTATTGTTCATGGTTCAGTTAACCTATTAAAAGCAAAATAACACATAAACCAATGGCCAAATAGGAGGAAACATGGAAAAATACCTAAGGTCTCATTCACACACATGTCCAAAATTACACCAGTCACATGATACTTTTACAGCCTACTAGCTTATGCTGAACTTTTTCCTACATTCACATGAAAAACACGGCCATGAAATGTCACTATGACAATCAGAATAACAAAGGGCCCAGTTACAGTACAACTAGCAGACAGAGTCCATAATATCCTGCTTGTTTATTCCTCTATTCTTCCAACAAATATTTATTGAGTACATACCAGGGCTCAGGCAATGTTTATACACTGGGGATAAAATGGCAAGTGAAACCAGACAATGTCCCTGTTTTGATGGAGTCTAAATCTGGTGGTGCGAGGGAAATAGCAAATAATCACCTAAATAAGTAATTTTGTGGAGTGTAGGAAAGAATGATCCTGGAAGGCTTCCTGGAGAGAAGGTCATTTGATTAGGGTCTAAACGATGAGGAATTGTCTTCTAGGTCAACGAAGGATGAGCACCCCTGGAGGAGTGTTTCCAGGGTAGAACTTGCTATGGCAGCTGAAGTGGTGGGAGGAAACCTAATAAAAATCAAAGGCTTGAGAAAAGGCCCGTGTGATGAGATTGCAGAGAGCTAGGGAAAGTGTTGCATGCCCTCAAGCTTTGCTTTAGGTCAGACTACACAGCATCTTGGAACCTTACAATTTATATTAAGGATTTTGACCTTACCCTCAATGAATTTTAAGCAGATTTAGGAAAAGAGGATGGAGAAGAAGAACCCACATGATATTCAGTTGAGATTTGGGTTAACTGAGAAACTATTGTTTGGGGCGGTAAGTGGAATAAGTAATAAACTTCAAGTGTAGTGATTTCTTCTCCTGTCCTTTTCCCTGTTTTTATGTCAGTGGTTAACTTGTCAATGTTTTTGCATTTACATAGTTGTCAATGTGATTTTGATTTGACCTGTGGAATTAAAGAACTGAGGGTCAATGTCATCAGTGGTGACACTCGTGTCCATTTATAGATGAATTATGCATTCTGACGGAATGTGTATTTAACTTACTTTGAAAACCATGAATAAAAATATAGGGATAAAGGAACAAATAATAAAAGGAAGTTTTGACCTCTTTTTAATGGATGCTTAATAAACTTTAATTCATTTGTACTTATCATTTATTTTCAGTGCTTTTAAACAAGTCCATAAGAACTTGTTTCAACACTTATGTCTTAAGTGTTGAAGTAGAACTCCAAATGACTTGATTTTCCTTGAATTTGGAAGAACTCTACTAAAGAAAACAGCCGTCATTGAATAATAAGAGGAAGCAGTACCTGCCAATTCTCTATAAGGCTGTCCTGTCAGAGAGGCAATGAACTCATGTGGTCAATTTCTAAAACATAAATGTAGGGACCATAAGTACAATTCATAGCCTAGCAAACTAAATTTAGAATGAGACATTATTTGTAGATAATCATGTCTATTTAACAGTGGAGCTTCCACTCCCTGAAAATACTCTAGCTGAAGCTATATTTTCATCAAAAAATTTAAAAGGAATTCCAAGTCAAGGTTCTGATTTTATTCTTGAAATAACCCCCCACTTAATGTTGCTGCTTGCTACTAAGCAAGCCTTTCTTTTCCTCTCATCTTTTCCTAGAACTACTGTCTCTGAATTCTGTGTCTTTTTCAGCAAGAGGCCTGGGATGATATGACATGTTACCGCTTGGTAAGAAATGTCTCAGAGTATTTCAACCACCTTTCTTTTGGAAGAATTAAAGTGAGTTACTGTGAATGTCAAACACGAAAAAATAAAACCTCATCAAATGACATTAAAGTATTTTACCAAATTGAAAATAAACTAGGTGATTTATTGTCACACTGCTGGTTAAGGTTGAGGGAAGTGAGAATGTTGTTAAAGTTCACTTTTTATGCAGTCCAGCTGTTCGTATTTTATTCACTTTGTTTCTCCTTTCCCTCCTACTAAAATAGGGGCTAGAAGCAGACAGGACATTTAGCACCAAAGATTAGATGCCTCAGACTCAGGAGGTCTGATAGTTAATTTGGCGGTAGCTGAATTATTCACAGATGTAAATGAGGTCAAACAGTAAAGTTCATTAACTCTCAGTTGAAGCTCTGTCTCTTGACACTGTCCAAGGTAAGCATGAACGTATTGCATGACCATTTCAAGTCTCAGCTTTTTGATCAGTAAAAATGAGCATAACAACAGTATTCAATAAATGGGGTTATTATGTGGATTAAAAAAGATAATTCATATATAAGCATAGCACCTGGTGTATTTGAAAACAATAGATTTTTTGTGTTCATGTTATTTTAAAATAAAATGACTTTAGTATTACTCTAATACTACCCCTGTAATTTAAACGGCAGTTAAAATAGGTCTTTTTTTGTTTTGTTTTGTTTTTACTTAAAGCATAAATTTTACTTGTGATTTTAGCCTAACTTAAGGGAGAAGAGCGTTGGTCTGGAGTTCTAGGAATTTCTTGGCATTCTTCTTCAATCAGTTAGAATATCTCAAAGAAATAAGATAAAACAATTTAATATAGAAATGATGTCCTCAAGATTGATATTTAAGTACTACGTGGCACTGAAATATACCTAATGGGTTTCAGGTATGATTCTGTAAAAAATTACATTAGTTTATTCATTAAAGACAGTAATCTTTTGGGTTTACTGAGTTTCAGAGATTTTAATAATCCCTGAAAAGAATAAAAGTTGATATCTATGAAAAGAATTATTTGATAATCAATAAACCAATGCATGTAACTTATTAAACATTACATAAAGCAATCATATTTATATGTACACCTACTTATAACAGTGTGATATACTAATGTGTAATATAACATTAGTATACTATTGTTACATAAAGCAATGTACATTTATGTAACATTATGTTACATAATTAACATTTATGTTAAATGTTACATAAAGTAATCATATATATATTGATACACCAACCTTTAGCAGTGTGATATACTAATGTGTATATAACATTATATAACATTAGTATGTTATATAACATTAATGTGTACATAACATTAGTATATCACACTGTTAAAGGTTGGTGTATCATATTTATGATATGTGTAATACCTATGTATAATTATATATACACATTAGTATATCACACTGTTAAAGGTAGGTGTACATATAAATATGATTACATATTTATATAATTATAATTGTGTCCTCAGGGAGGAGCTAAAATTTTTACCCAATATCTTTTTTTTTTTGAGACAAAGTCTCCTTTTGTCACCTCATACCCTCATACCTGTAATCCTAGCACTCCACGAGGCCAAGAATTGCTTGAGCTCACAAGTTCAAGACAAGCTTGAGCAAGAGTGAGACCCTGTCCCTAAAAAAATAGCTAAGAGTTGTGGCAGGCACCTGTAGTCCCAACTAATTGTGAGGCTAAGGCAAGAGAATCACTTGAGCCCAGGGGTTTGAGGTTGCTGTGAGATGTGCTGCCGGGGCACTCTGCCCTGGAACAACAAAGTGAGACTGTGTCTCAAACAAACAAACAAAACAACTGACCATGTGAACATTAAATGAAGAATGCTCCAGACAGAGGGAATATCAAGTAATATAGGTGGATAGAAAGCTCATGTGCAATTAAAACAGTTGTAACTTTAACCTGTACATGAACTTTATGTCCACCCTGTATATCTGAGATGGGAACAAATTTGTAATTTAACCAATGACACAAAATTCAGTTTGAATAGAAAACATGAGGGATGGGGTAAAAGGTGAGACAAAAGAAACAGTGGGTTCAGGTCTTGTGGGATCTTGTGGGATCATGGTGTGCAGGATGAATTTCATTCTAAATTTACTTAAAACTATTAGAAAATTCTGAACAGAAAAATTATATCATTCTTTTCTGTTCTAGCCTCTGTGATGAAACAGGAAAAGTACAGAAGCAAAAAGATCAGTTACTACCTTTTGCAAAAATCTAAGAAATAATAGTGGCTCAAATCTCGCTAGCTTAGGGGACAGTATGAGACGTCTCTGAATTTCTGAGTTACTTGCAAGGCAGAGTTGTAAGGACTTGTTGAGAAATGTGGGTGGTAAGAAAAAGAGATCTTATAAATAAATATTTTTGTTGAGAGAGGAGCACACACAGACAAGTAATCATGACAACCTTACACACATATGAAATTTGGGGGCTTAAGATTGCCTTTCAAAATCATTTCTTGGTTTAAAAATAAAAATTTGATCACCCTATGAATATGTTTCTAAAGGATGCTCTGCAAGAGGTAAAGACCTCCAAAAAGAGTCCCCTGAGACTTGAAACAAACTATTGATAATCAAAATCATAATCAAGTCAGTGAGAAGTGTTTAAAATGTTTATCTTGTAACATATTAGTGGTGTTTAATCTTTCTTGCAATGTGATTATCATAAGCTGAGTATTATAAGTGATATTAACTATGCATAATTAACCTTATAATTAATTAAAATAGCTATTTCTCATTCATGTTCAGAAAAGCCTCTCTGGGAAAAGGTAAAATAAAATAATGTTTCACACTATAATATCTCATAGCTCCACAAATTAAAACTATATCCCTGTATGTCTTACAAGAATTTCAAAGAATATCTCTGAAATGAAACACATGTAACTACAATTTCTACATATAATGTGGCAATTAAAGATGATCATAACAGTAATACTATACACAACTTTTCAGGAAGCATGAAGATCTGTTTAGGTATACAGGTGGATACTGAAATATTGATCTCATTTTTAAGATCAATATTAACAAGTAAGAGGATGCTTGTTCTGTTTTTGTAAACTAATATAATGCAATTTATATGAGCCATTAGATGTAATTGGTTTTCTAGAATTAGCCTGAATATTACCTATTAAAGTAACCATCATTTAATTTTGGATTCTCTAGGGACAGTCAAAAAACAGAAGATGGAATATTTTCCCTTCCTTAACAGTTTCAATGATGTTAGCACCAGAACCTATACATTAATATCTATTAGATGGGTTTCAGTATCTGTCCCATCCTGAATTGTGAGAACGATCCCATAAAACACTGCTAGTATAATTTTACAAAGATAAAAACAAAACAGAAAAATCTGGCTTCTTGGTACTGTTTAATCAAGTTGTATTCATCTTAACATGTAAGGAGGGAAATTAATTTTATCTCAACTTCTTTTAAGATATACCTCTAGTGACATAACAGAGGCAGAAATGGCTCAGAATCATTTGTCACCTATAAATGTATATATAAGTAACTTCCAAAACCTAGATTTATAGCAAGGATGAGAACCCAAAATGTGAAATTGACATGGACCCATTGAGAAATAAGTAGGAGCGGAGCACAGACGGTGATACTTACTTAAATCTAGGAGGGAAATCTACAACCGGAAGATAATAACTCAAACGATAAATAAGACATTATTCTGAGAAACAGGAAGATAACAGCATATATTCACATAGCTATTTGGGGGTTGCTATTACCTATTCAGGGAGATGTTGATGAGAAGTATCTTTGGAATTTGTCAATAATTACTAGTCATTGCTGAATTAATAGTTGAATATTGACTATTTTGTCATTACTATTACTAAGATCTGTAGATTGTTTTTGTTTCACCATTAAGAATCATATAAAAGGAATATTTTAAAAACATTTGTGTTATCAAACCAAATTAATTCATGCAATAGTAACAATCTTAAAGGACATATGTATGTATATATGCGTGTATATATTTATATACATCACAATGCTGGACAAAGTCGTATCATTTATATATATATCTGTATTAAAAATTGTTTTATTTTTGTAGATAAAAGAAGTGACAAGATAATTTCTTAAGTTGAATTTTTTATTTTGAATGAAAGTAAATTGTCATACAGGTGTAACGAATAATACAGAGAGGTCACATGTACTTTCCAGTCAGCTTTCTCCAAAGGTCCCATCTTGCAAAACCACAGTATAATATCACAAGTATACTGACATTGATACAATCAACACAAAAAACAGTTCTGTCACCAAAAGGATCTCTTTTATAGCCACTTGTGCTTCCTTCCATGCTCCTCAATTTCCCATTGGCAATAGCACATATATTCTCTATTTTAAATTTCATCATATCAAGAATGTTATTAAAATAGAATTATGCAGTATAAAACCTTTTGGAGGGCGGCACCTGTGGCTCATTGAGTAGGGCGCAGGCCCCATATACCGAAGGTGGCGGGTTCAAACCTGGCCTCAGACGAACTGCAAAAAACAGAAAAATAGCTGGGCATTGTGGTGGACACCTGTAGTCCCAGCTACTCAGGAGGCTGAGGCAAGAGAATCACGTAAGCCCAGGAGTTGGAGGTTGCTGTGAGCTGTGTGACGCCATGGCTCTCTACCCAGGGCAATAAAGTGAGACTCTGTCTCTACAAAAAAAAATAAATAAAATAAAAAATTAAACCTTTTGGGATTAGTGTTTTTACTTAGGATGATGCCCTAGAAACTCATCCAACTATTACATGTATCAATAAGCTCATTCCTTTTTATTGCTGGGTTTTCCATGATATGAAGGATGTGCCATGGTTTGTTAACCATTCATATGCTGAAGGACATCAGGGTGTGTCTAACTTGAGGCTACTAGAAATCAAGCTGCCTAAATATCCATGTATTTTTTTTTAAGGAAAATAAGTTTTCATTTTCCTGGGGAAGAAACCCAAGTGTATATGCAATTTGAATGGTAGGTGAGTTTTTATTTTTAAAAGAAACTGTCGAATTGTTTTTCCAGAGAGACTGAACTATTTTCATTTTACCTTTCCACCAGCTTTGTATGAGTGATCCCGTTTTTCTGCATTGTTGCCAACATTTGGTATTTCCACTATTTCTTATTTTCACCATCCTGATAAGTGTGTAAGTACATTGTGCTTTCAACTTGCACTTTCATCTTTCCATCTGCTTATTTGCTATCTGTAATTGCTAGGGTTCTTCAGAGGAAATGAACTGATGAAATATACTGTATTAGATATATAAGAGAAGATCTATTATTGCAATTGATTTATGTGATTTTGGAGACTGAGGTGTCCCATGATATGCCCTCTGCAAGCTGGAGAAGCAGAAAGGTCAATGGCAGAATTCTGTCTGGGTCTTAAGGCCCAAGAAAGTTTATGTGGATTAGGCTGGTGTAAGGCTCAGAGTCAGAAAGCCCACAAATCAGGAATGTTGATGTCTCAAAGCAGAAGAAATAAATGTTGCAAATCAAGAAGAGAGAGAATTCAGCCTTCCTCTGTCTTTCTGTTGTATTTTGGCCCTCAGTGGATTGGAGGATGGCTGTTCACATTGGTTAGGGCAGATCTTCTTCATTCAGGTGACAGATTCAAATGCTGATCTTTCTGGAAATATCCTTACCAGACATACCCCAAAAGAAATGTTTTACCAGTTATCGAGGCAAGTTTTAGGTCAGTCAAGTTAACGCATAAAATTAACCGTCACACTATCTATATATTCTCTTTCGTAAAATACCTGTTGATGGTGTTTTTCTATTTTCTAATATTTCTTTCATTGACTTACTTATTTGTTTTCTTTCTTTTTGTTAAACCGTTGAGTGGTCACAATTCTTTATATAGTCCAGATACCAGTCCTTTTTCAGATACGGAGTTTTCAAACAATTCCCACCAGTTTGAAGCTTGCTCTTTCCTCTTCTTAATATTAGCTTACACAGAAAAACTTTTTTTTTAACTTTTTAAAATTTTTATTTATTTATTTTTTGAGACAGAGTCTCTGTCACTCTGGGGAGAGGGCCCTGGTGTCATCGAAGCTCATAGCAACCTCAAACTCTCAGGCTCAAGCCATCTTCTTGCCTCAGCCTCCAGAGTAGCTGGGACAATAGGCACCTGCCACCATACCCAGCTCATATATTTTTTTTCCTAGTTTAGTATGACAGGGTCGCTCTCTTGCTCAGGCCTGTCTCAAACTCAAACTCCTGAGCTCAAGCAATTCACCCACCTCAGCCTTCCAGAGTCTAGGATTACAGACATGAGCCACTGGGCCCAGCCACAGCAAAAGTTTTTCACTTTGATTAAATAAAATTTATCAATTTTTTGGATAGATTCTTATTTTTAGAGTCAACTGTGGAAATACTTTGCCTAGCCATAGGTTCTGAAAAATTTCTTCTCTATATTATTTTAATTCCAATATACTTAAGGGGTACAAGTGCAGATTTGTTACATGAATATATTGTGTATTTTTATTTCTTTTTTGGCTTAATAATTGGGAACGCTTCACGAGTTTGTGTATTACCTTTGCACAGGAGCCATGCTAATCTTCTTTGTATCCGTCCAATGTTAGTATACATGCTGCAGACGTGAGCGCCGTATGTATATATTATATAGCAGTGAGGTCTGTTAATTCAGTGTACATTGTTCCCAATAGGAAAATTTTTCTCACCCCTTCACCCTCCCACATTTGGAGTCTTCACTGCCCATTATTCCACTTTGTATGATCATGCATACCCATAGCTTGCATTCGTGGTTGAGAACATGTGGTATTTTATTTCCTGTCCTTGAGTTTCTTCACTAAGGATAATAGTCTCAAGTCTCATACTCAAGTTGGTATTCTATGGACTATGTATACCACATTTTCTTTATTACTCATCGTTTGGTTAGACACAAAGGCTGATTCCATATTTTTTTCCATTGTAAATTATAGTATAATAAAGTCCAAGTTTCAGTATCTTTTTAATATAATGCCTTTTTTCATTTAGGTAGAAAATCAAAAGTGAGATTGCCGAATCAGAAGGCAGACGTACTTTTAGTTCTTAGAGAAATTTCCATACTGTTTTCCACAGAGGTTTTATTAATTTATAGTCCCACAAACAGTGTCCCTTCTCACACATCTGCACCAACCTCTATTGATTTTTGACATTTTAATAATGGCCGTGTGATGTGGTATCTCATTCTGGCTTTATTTGAATTTCACTGATGATTATGATATTCACCATTTTTATGTATGTTTGTTGGCTATTTGTATATCTTCTTTCAAAAAATGTCTATGCATATAATTTGCTGAGTTTTTAAGGGGATTATTTGTTTCTTCTTGAGTTGTTTGGTTTTCTTGTGAGTTCTGGATATTAGCTCTTTGTGACATAGAAAGTTTGCAAACATTTCTCCCATTTAATAGTTTTTCTGCTTATTGGATATTTCTTTGCTGTGCAGAGGCCTTTTAGATTAAATCCATTTTTTGTTTTTTAGTTTTTGTTTCACTTCCTTTTGAGGTCTTAGTCATGAATTCTTTGTGTAGGCCAAAGTTCAGAAGGATCTTCCAAGATTTTCTTCTAGAGTTTTTTTATGGCTTTATATCTCACATTTAAGTTGTTAGTCCATCTTGAGTTAGTTTTTGCATATGGTGAGAGAGGGAGTCATCTTCATCTTTCTACATATGGCTAACCATTTTTTTTAGAACCATTTATTGAATATGGTATCATTTCTCCAGTGCCTGTTTTTGTCTGCTTTGGCAAAGATCAGTTGATTATAGGTATATGACTCTATACATCTACATTTGTACCAGTGCCATGCTGTTTTGGTCACTAAAGCCTTACAGGAAAATTTGAAGTCAGACAATGTGATGCCTAAAGTTTTGTTCTTTCTGCTAAGTATTGCTTTCATTAGTCATATTCTTTGTTTCGGTTCCCTATGAATATTAAGATTTGTTTATTCTATTTCTGTGAAGGATGGCATTGTTATTTGATAAAAATTGCATTGAATCTATAGATTGTTTGGGAAAGTATGGTCACTTTAAACAGCATTGGTTCTTCCAAACTATGAGCATTGGGTGTTTTTCCATTTGTGTCATTTATAATTTCTTTCATAAGTGTTTTGCTTTTTTCCTTGTAGAGATCTTTCTGATCTTTCATTTACTTGGTTAAAAATATACCTTGGTGTTTCTTTGGTTTTCATTTGATTTATTTTTGGCACCTATTATAAATAGTTTTGAGTTCTTGGTTCCTATCAAAATCTCAGTTTGATCAATAATTGGTATGTAGAAATACTACTGATTTCTATATATTTATTTTGTATCCTAAAACATTACTGAATGTATTTATCATATCTAGGAGTCTTTTTGTGGAGTCTTTAGGGTTTTCTATGGATAGGATTGTAATCTTTTATGGGATGATTGACTCCATCATCATAGGTCCTATCTCTTGAACCAGAACTTCCTTTATTGATTTTATGATTTTATTTTAGTTTTAAATTTTACAGTAAAGTTTATGATCCATTTTTTGAATCCAATTATTTTCTAGCTTGCCTTTAGATATCAAATTACTTCGGTACCACTTGTTGAAAGGCTACTGTTCATTAATCAATTACTTTTGAATTTTGGTCAAAACTCAGTGGAGAATACTTGTGTACACCTATATATGGGTTTTCTTTGCTATTTATTGATCTA
This sequence comes from Perodicticus potto, assembly GCA_963574655.1. Classification (NCBI taxonomy): domain Eukaryota; kingdom Metazoa; phylum Chordata; class Mammalia; order Primates; family Lorisidae; genus Perodicticus; species Perodicticus potto. The sequence continues at coordinate 18,387 of CAUYRH010040663.1, forward strand.
CTTCTATCCCTTTGCCAATACACACTGCCTTGATTATTGCACTAGTATGTCAGGGCTAAATATAAAGTAGAATGCTTCTTCCCACTTTATTCTTTTTAAAAATTCCTTTTAGCTAATCCAGGAGTTGTGAATTTCCATATAAATTTTAGAATGAGTTGATCTATGTCTACTAGAAGGCTTTCAGGGAATGTGACAGAAATTTCATTCAATCTTTAGAGTAACATGGGAAGAATTTATTTTTTATAGAAACATAATTTTGTGTGTGTATTAATCTTATATTCTTCAAATTTGCTGAATTGGCTTCTTAGTTCTGGGACGTTTTTGTTTGTTTTTTGTATTCATTGTGATTTTCCACATTGATAGCCATACCATTTTCAAACAGAGATAGTTTTTTCTTCTGATTTGTGTGCTTTTTATTTATTTTTCTTGTCTTATTACACTGGATAGAAATTCCAGGCCCACATTGAAAAGAGTAATGAGTGTGAATATTCTTATCTTCTTTTCAATATGAGCCTTTCATCATTGAGAATCTGTGCATTTTTGTTAATAATATTTGTGAAGTTGAGGTAGTACTACTCTATTATTAAGTAACTGAGACTTTAAAAAAATGCCTTTTCTGCATTAATTACAATAATCATGTGATTTTTCTCTTTCACTTTACTGACATGGTAGATTCTGGTGAAAGTGTTTAAATGTTCAGCTATCCTTGCCTATCTGAAATAAATCCAGTTTGTTCATGGTTTATAATTTTTATACATTTTTAAAATTTGGTGTGTTAATATTCTGTAGAGACTTTTTGTGTCTAAATTCATAGAATATATAGGTCCTTGTTTTTCTGTTTTGTTTTTTCTTTTTGTGTGTGCTGAGAAAAGAAGAACTTTTATCTGAATAAAGTGATCACTTTTAAATTATTAGGCCCATAGAGACATCAAAATGAGACAGCAATTATAAACTCCTTCCTTCGAGCCATGGATTCATCTCTTAAAACGTCTTGCTACTGCCACAAGTGCCTATAAATCAAGTTAATAATATCATACCAGACATTATAATCCACACCCAGAGCTTAATGATGTATAGCTAATCACTATTCAATGTTAGTTCTGTAAAATTGAGAATTTCTGACAAATACTTTGGATCAGCCCATTTCATGTTCCCTTTCTTTGCTTTCAAACACCTGCTTATAACAAAGAACAAACAGAGCTCATGTCCAAGGGTACTTGGGTCTGAGTCTTCCAGGCAGCCATCTTCACTTAGGCTCAAGTAAACTCTTTAAATTATGTTTCGAAAAAAATAAATAAACAAATTTTGTTTCGTGCCTCAGCCTCTTCCTTTTAGATCAACATTTCTATCTTTGTCTAAATTATCTACCATGATAATATCCTCATAAGGAGACTTCCTTCCTCTTTAATTTTCTGAAACAGATTGTATAAATTTATGTTCAGGTAAAGTAAATTGTATTTAGTAGATAGTGAGTATTGGAGACAATAACTTCAATTAATTCAGAGCTTTTGGCACTTTATTTTGTAAGTCTATAAGAAAACATGTCTGCTCGAATATGAGACTGCCTATACTCATCTAAAACATTTTCATTATTTCCATTATCACATTATTGTTATGAGCTAGATTCTTCATTACTTTCTGGTAGAGGCTCTTCAAAGTTGCTTATGCATAATAATGCAAATTGGGAGTTGATGGCAGAAATTAGAGTGAAGACTGAAATCTGGGATGATAGGGCCATTTTATGAGTGCCTGAGACATAGAAGATGATCAATAAATATTTTTTAATAGAGTAGTGAGAATTAGAGTTAGTAAATTATAGTATTAAGGGAAAAACAAGCATATGGTGGCTTCAGAATAAGACTATAGTTTAGGGACTGATAGGATATGAGAAGTGAAAGCTAACCCTTTCCAGAGATCATGATGAGGCAATGAGTCTTGGGTTACAATGGTGCTAGACTGAAAGATTGTAAAGTAGGATGAAAGATAATACATGCACTTGCTACACAAAATGCATCCTATAGATAATTATCAATAACAGACCTTTGACCTCTTTAGAAATATAGACATTCAGTGCTCCCTTACTACCTCAAAACCTGAATAACCCTCTAAATAAGATTTTCAGGTGATTCATATACACATGAAGGGTTAAGAAGCATTGATAAATGACTTAGATAGGAAAAGATAATGTGGATGTTATCAAATTAAAAAAAAATTCTTTGCCAATGGCAGGATGTGTGTTATAAATTATTTTTTTTCAGTTTTTATTTATAAATATTAGTTGTCTATTTATTGATACTTTGGGAAAAAAAATAAGAAGAAGTTAACTGATGATCCATACTGAACTTCAGAGTCAAAGCATTCTATAACAGACATACTCCTATTTGACAATGTGAATATTACTTTCTTTGCAATTATTATTAGTATTATTGTTCAATATTTCATTGCAGCAATTGTCTGATTTCTTTTCTGAATGTATTTGTCTCCGTTTGTTCTTTACCAGGCTTTTGTTTCTAATCTTAAACATTGTTTCTTATTTTAAACATTGTTATTGTTATTAAATTTTAAGCCTTATTAATTTTGTGAAGACAAAAAGTGGAAACCTAGTAAACACATGTATATGTAAAAAGTAAATAAATTATTCAATGATGTATTTGGTATCTCTAATGCCCATGTATTAATATAATTTTTAAAAACTTAAAAATAAACATTTGTGTAATGAATGCATAAATGAACATAAAGAAGATTGGTTACAGAGAAAATAAAGGAGCAGGGACTTGCCTGTTTTCCTGCTAAGTTTGCATACTCCTGACCCAGATGTCTATAGTACTTCTCTGGCCAGACTCTCTGCTCCCTTTCTCCTTTAACATAAATTATAAGTCCATCTCCTTTCCCAAATCAAAACTTATCTGGCCTCTTGAGCCCTGATGCTTTGGCAGGAGAAAACTCCATTTTAGCCTTGCTTATTAGGATTTAGAAGAAGAAGGATTGCTAGGCTCTGCTTTTCTGTTGTTCCCTTGATCATCCCTAATGGGAAATGAAACTTTGCATTATATTGGGAGTGACTTTCGATGGAAATGGGAGAACTATTCTAGACAGCAGGGATCTGGAGGCCAAGCTGCTTTGGGTAATTTTTTCCTCATGATTATGCAACACTAGTCTGTGTTACAGCTTTCTGTCACCTTGCAAGTTGTTATGTATTAAAGGGGGAAGAGAGGGAGACATCTCTTGATAAACCACACTCATATTGTCACAGATTATTTCAGGTTTCACAGCTCATATGGAAGAGTTCTATAATTTTTGACATAAGGGAAAATGGAGCAATACCCTCCAGGGCAGATGTCATAGTGAATGTCAGAAAATGTCAAGAGCCCTTGAGGGTTGTGGAATTTGAAATGGTAAAGAGGTGCTTATGTGTTAAATAAGATGCCTCTTTAAGATAAACAGAATTTTCTCTTCTATATAATTCTTTGACTTCTTTATGGTATACCAACGCTGAAAGTTCATGGTAATGGTAAAGAGATCTGTGATCCTGGTGGTAACGTATGTGCTCAATGACATTTGTCCCACAGGTGTTATGGCAGGTGACACAGGTCGCTATCATAGGAGTTCGCATCCTGAGAAATTACCTATTATAAAACCATATTGAGGTAACAAAATTTATCTCAATAATTTTCAAATCTTTTAATAGTTCTGCCTTGAATATACCAATGTGCAAATTAAATTCTATATTTTTATCATGACAGACCCTGGACACAGTGAATACAGGAAGGACAGTGACGACTCATTTAAACCCCTTCACAGAGTCCTCGGCTCCTCAGCTACAAAACCTTTAGTGGTTTGACACAATAAAATGCAAATTTTATAAAGACGAAAAAGAAATGTATTTGTAGTTTTTCAAATCAACACACTGTCCTTTTTGGAGATATTGATGTAACAATGCACTGAATTCTTACTGTAATTCACAAAACACAAAATCACACTTCATCATTTCTTTTCCATGATCTAGATTTGAGGACTGTAGTAACAAAGAAATATGAAAAACAAGTTCAGTGCTCAGAAACAACTTTTTTACCAAATTTTATGCCCCAGGGTGAAAAATTTAATTCAGAAAAGCCAATCATTATTCTAAGCAGATGAATAAACAGAATTTTACAACAATTTTAAAATTACAGTCAACTGATGTTTATAAAAACTTATATATGTAATATCTAATTTAGGAAAATAAGTCTTTGGTGAAAATTATTTTGAAAGTATACACTTACTATAACTTCTGTAATAAACCTATATAAAAACTGACCATTTTAATGACATTCAATGTTGAAATTACGCATGGAAAATGAACTTGAAAGGTGAATAGATCTGATTGCTTCTGTCTTAAGGGTAAGGCAGCTCTCTTTGAAAGGGCTCTCCTTTTTACTCACTTCCTTCTTGTTAATAGTATTGGCAGCTCATTGCACAGGTGCCAGCTGATTGCCTGCATGCTATTATGTGGTGCTCCAGTCACTGGCTGCTAAGTTTGGCAAGAGTTTATTGAAACATTTATTATCCTTGGGACAAAGAATTGTTTTTCTGAGTCTTTTTGTTTCTTTGTTTGTTTTTTGTTTTGTTTTTTTGAGACAGTGTCTCACTCTGTTGCCCAGGCTAGAGTGCTGTGGCATCAGCCTAGCTCACAGCAACCTCCAATTGCTAGGCTCAATGATCCTCCTGTCTCGTCCTCTGAGAGTGCTAGGATTACAGGCATGAGCCCCTTAGCCTGGCCCTAAAAGAATAATTTTTTTAAATGTATAGTTTTTCTATTCTGAATTAAACAACTGAGATACTAGGAGGCAGATCAGCCATTCCATTTGGTGCCAATCTGAATCACTACATGATAAATTACTCTGCATGGGAAAAGCTTATAACACGTCCCCAGTAGTGTCAGCGCACTCTTCACCTGCATTGCACCAATTTCACTGGCATCTGGATATACTCTTGAAGTTTCATTTAAAAAGAAAAGTCACATAAATGCCCTAAAATTCATCAACATAGAATGATAAAAGTTAATATTTAACAAGATTCACAGCATTCTTCCTTTGGCAAAGCTGCCAAAGGTCAAAGTTAAAACACAAATGGAAAAGACCAGGGGCAATGAAGTTGAGCTGACCAAACTCTTAGGCCAGTACCTATTTCAACAAGTTTTGAAGCTCTGACTTCAATGACATAGTGCCTCTAGTTCATCATTCTACTTGCACTAAAGATTTTAAAATGTTAAATAAATAAATACCCTTAATTAAGGGAAATTGTTTGGGGCAAGAGTTTATTTCTATAAATACACATTTTATATGCATTCACAAATGTGATATCATTTTATGCAAAAGATGCCCTTTAATGTAGTTCAAGAGGCCTTTATTAAAGAATAAGTTGATTCTACTATAAATGCTAGGGGCCATCTCATCTGTATAAGAATCAAATATGCAGATAGTTGTGTGTTGTCATTTTTACCAAGAAAACATAGATCTTAACACTGATTTAAAAAAATAGAGTTTATTGATCAGAGATGTAATTAGAATATGTTTTGCAAGGTAAAGAAAAATACACAGTGGGGTTATGTTCACAAGTAAAAAAGCTAATCAGCATGCAAATGTGAATAGAGTTTAAACTTCAGAGTAGGAATATTAAAACTTTATCAGTTGTTGGGAGCCGACCCACTGGGAGGCAAGGCCGCCCAGTTTGAGGAAATGTACTCCAGTCAAGGACCCAGTGCAAACTTGGCCTCAGCGGTTTTCCTGTTATGGCTGGTTCCTGAACCAGATTAGAATGGAGACATGGACCTTTGGTCAGCACAGACGCTGAGAATGCTATTTTGCCCGTAGGCTATTTTTAATCAAGTTATGCAATTATAACGAGATCATGCCTTCAAGCTACTGTATATAAAAGCTGTGCGATAAAGCTGAGATTGCTGTTCCTGTTGCGGAAAGCCCTCCTGATCCTGCTATTTTCCTCTTTCCTTTTATACCCCGCGCTGTCCCTGCTGCTATATCCCGCAGGGTCTCTAACAACCTTTGCCAGGCAGGTTCCCGGCAATCAATCTCCTGGGATGCACTCTTAGTACTGCATCAAATTTAGAAAAGGAGACTCACAAAATGAACAGTGCTGCAATGGATTGTCATAACACATCAATCCATCACATATTTAGCATTTTCCTTGTTTTGTTTCCATTCGGAGTTTTCTTCAACCGAAAGAGTTGCTGTTCCAAAACCTACAAAGACAGGATTGGACACCCTTTATGTCCAACCAGTGGGTACCATGATGACAGAATTGCTGAAGTTAAGTGCAGATGTTATTTGAGCTGCCAACGCTTGCACTAAGATTTCTAAAGGTTTATTTATTTTTTCCAAATCCAAATGTGGCCTTGGAGATACTTTTTCTAAAACAAGAGCCTGCTCCAAAAGTTGCAGTTTGAGGATCCTAAACCACTTGGTTGCAAGTCAAAGCCAATTGATGAATCAAACGTGCATTGAACTAAGCCCCAGCAACCCAGACCTTGCTCTAAGTGTCAAGGTGAAGGCGTTGGATACTTCCTTTGCATATTGCTGTAAAGGAAGGTTAGTGACTGCATGCCTTCTGCCACTTCATGGCTTCTGTTGATGTATTAGCCCATTTTTGTGCTGTGATAAGGAAATATCTGAGACTGAGCAATTTGCAAAGAAAAGAAATTGATTTGGCTCGAAGTTCTGCAGGCTGACCAAGAAGCATAACACCAGCATTTACTTCTGGTGAGGGCTTCTAGTCAAAGAGGAATTTAAAGGGGGAGCAGATGTCACATCACAGGGCAGGAGGAGGAGCTAAAAGAGGGAGCCTGGCTCTTTAAATCAACCAGCTCTCCAGTGAAGTAATAGTGAGAACTCATTCATTATCAGATGGAAGGTACCACGCCATTCAAGATAGATACACCCCCACAAATCAACACCTCTCACCAAATCCCACCTCCAACACTGGGGATAAAATTTCAACATGAGATTTAGAAGGGCCAACTATCCAAATCCTTTCTGTTGATTTGGCTTTAAACCCATGTACGGCATCACCCAACAAAACTTTTATTGATGAAGTTATTGTTCTTTGAGTACTTTTAGCTTTTTATTTTTAGACTGATATTACAAAGCTAAGGTTATGAATGTCGATAGGTTTTCTGGGCAGCCCTTGATGAGCCTTGTGGGGTTACACAGAAACATTTGCTCAAGTGACGTGAGTTGGTTTTGTAGTTTTTCAATCTGCTGTCTGTACTGTTGAAGTTACAATTGAAACTGCTGAGCTATGATTGTTAAGTAGTCTGCAGAAGCTACATGTTTTATTGTAAAGCCTGGGGAGTAGTTCCCAGGTTCTAGAAGCTATGTCTACCTTATTCAGCTCCTGAGCAATTTGTATTTTCAAATTGTGGAAATTGAGAGCATTTTCTCTTATCCACTGACAGCCAATGGCTGCTCTAAAGCCTTAATATCTTCTTCTAGTTTTATCATTACTTAAACATTTTTCTTTTTTTAAATCTGCTTTTGTTTCTTAACAAATTTGTCAAATGTTCTATGTCCTGACTAATTGACATGCAGAAGATTTCAGTCCTTTGATGCTTTGTTATTCATTGGTCGTATTTCTGTTTTCTCAGTCTTTTTATACTATAGGTTAATAACTATATACTATTTGGGACTTTAAAGGCCACAGTGGAAGTAGCTAAAGGAGTTTCCAAAATCACTCCTGTACTCCAAAAGTACAGGTCTTGAGGTTGTGTTGTACTTTGGAAAAGGAAACTGCCCAAAATAGCAATGGCTGTTCTTAGAGAAAGGTTTGCTGATGTGGTTACAGTTGTGTTGTTTTTTCACCTGAATTATTTGGAATACTATGGAAGCTGCTGGAGTTGCTGTTAGAGTAGATGATGCAGCAAGGAAACCACTAGCTAAGTAGAAGCATCAGGTGGAGTGGATGGAGCAGCCTCTGCTGCAGGCCTGCTGAGTCTTGGACCTGAACTTGCTACCGGCGATGCCATGACTGTCAGGCCCAGTCAACCCAGTAGTTAGAGTTATTGCACCTGTCTTAAGTAAAGCCAGTGGCAGTCATACGTACAAAAAGTCCAGTCTGAAAACCTCTGAGGGAGCAAACATAGATGCTAAAGTTGCAGAGGCAGGGTTCCAAAATAAGCCCCTTAGGGAGGCTCAAACAGAGCCTAAAACACAGCTCGCACTTGGGGGTATGCTCAGTAGATGTTTACACTTCGAATGATCATACAAGAAGAAGTGTCAGCAACTACCTCTGTCTTATTTGTGCCCACCTCACTGTTGGCTGTGATGGAGGATCCTGAGTCCAAGTTCTTATTGAATCATCTAAGGACTGGATTCTGGTGTCTGGATTCTGGGGCTCAGGGTCCCAGTCAGCTGTAGGAGTTTGAGATAGTTGCACACATCATAGTTCAAATATCACCCATTTCTAGACACAACCTAACATTCTCCTCCCACTCTGGTATGCACAAGCACAACCTGAGACATATCCTAATTTGACTTTGTGTCATACTTTACATGAAAAACTTTAACACAGGTATTACCTGTCTCTACAATAGCAAGTTACCATTAGATATATGTAATATCTTTGTTTCCTTGGAACTATATAGTGTTCTTTTTTAGTTCACAATGCATGTTCTGTTATCATTGTTTTGAATTTTTTTGAATGTCGAGTAATTTTCCTCTTTGGTTCTCTCCATAATTACAGTTTGAAGGAAAAAGGCATTTTCTTTGATGTTTCAGTATTTACAGAAGTTTAATATACTTCAAGTTCACCTTTAGTCATTGTTAACTATAAATATCCCTGCTTTTTGTGTATCTTTATTTAGCTCTTCCTATCCTTTGTTATAATTCATTTTGACATGTTGCTGGAGCAATTGCTAATGTAGGTTTTATATGCAAGTATCACTCTCCATTATTAGTCTCCTTGTTTATATAATTACCTACTTTTTTAAGTGAGTAGAGCAGAGCTAGCATTGTTCATCTGTAAAACATCAGTGGGCTAGTTTTTCATAAACAATTAAAGTATTACGTGATAGATTGATAACCACTATATGCATTTTAATATTCTTTGGACTTTATTTTCTAAATAAAGGCTTTTCAGATGATACTTTAACAATGTTTGTGTGCATATCAATACCTTTACATATTTACTGGAAAAAGCACGAACTTTTAATGAGTCTGGATGATTGAAGCTTATAGCTTTGGATGTCAAGAACCAGTTGTGGACCCTTGGGAAAAAGACTTTTTCTAAACCTCATTTTTATCTTCAGCACAATAATAACATGAATATTCACCAGAGAGGAGTTTTGAAAACATTAAATTAGATAATATTTGTAAAGCATCCAGCATTTAAGATGACTTACATAAACATGTAATCCCTCAGTTCTCACTTTGGAGGAAAACTGAATCCCCCTTAATCCACACCACTATTATTTTTTTGTTGTGCAATGTAAGACCATACATATTATGTCATTCACAGAGCGGTATGGTAGTTTTTAATTTTTTTTTTTTTTTTGCTTTTTTTTCAGTGATAATTTTTGAGTTATTACTATAGGATGCATTTCACTCTGTTATTTTTCCTTTCCAGTACAAATGGATTCTATGAACTGTTACTTCACCTTTTCTTAGTTGAATAATATATATCCTTTTTAATGGAAAACATTAAGAACACAAAGTTCATCTTAAAACAATATCATATAATTTATAATAAATTACTTCATCTGCAACATATTATATTCCCTTCACTAAATTTTAGTAAAGATGAGTTAGATTAGCATTTGTCTAATAAAACTGCTTTTCGCTGTAAAACCACCATAACAGAAATAAGGACAATTCTAGTTAGTGTGAAGAATACTTTGATTTAATTTAAGAACATTAATTAAGTGGCTACTATATATTGCCTGCCCTGTTTCCAAATACTAGAGATATCACTAAAGAAAACAAAATTCATTCTTAAGAAATTGACATGCCAGTGTAGGGGGGAAAGATAGAAAATCAGCAAATAAACAATGCATCAAGTAGTAACAAGGGCTTTGAAAAAAATAACGTGTTAAAATAAAAAATATATATATATGGTGTGAGTGTTAATGGTATTTAGAAGACAAATCCTCTCTTCAACTATAGTGAGCAAAGTGAGGGAACAGGCTTGAAAATGTTTTGAAAAGCTTTTTAAGATAATGAAAATATAGGTGTAAAAACTTAAGATGAAAAACGTATTTTGTATGTTTTAAAAACAAACAAACAAAAAGAGTGGTGAGGGATAAGTATCTTAGCCTATTTGGCACTGCTATAGCAGAATACCACAGACATTAATTTATGAAATAAGAAATGTATTTTGGTCACGGCTCTAATGGCTGGAAAGTCCAGGGACAAGGACTTTTGTGAGCTGGAGTTGCATGCTGGTGGGGTGATAGACTTGTGGTCTCAGGGCCTTTGCCGCCCCCACTGTTTAATGAGGCCTTCATCTCTAGCAGAGGTTCCCTGTGGTGGCTCTAAGCTTAAAATTCCACTAGGAGCGCTCTGTGGCTGCTCTGCCCCTGGGAAAAGTCTCTGCCGAGGTTGGCCGGCTATCTGCAACATTCTTTGAAATCGAGGTGGAGGCTTCCCTGTCCTCAGACCTCTTCCATTCTATGTACCTGCAGAATTATCATCACATGGATACCACAAAAATGTACAGCTTATAACTTCTAGACTGGCAGGTTGAGCCCACCTGGGCCCACCTGAACCATAGCAGAGGACACTGCAAAGTGCTGTGCGGGCATTTGAGGAACAGAGTGAATCTCAAGGTACAGCAGGACACCTAATTCTGAGCTTCTTCTGGCAACCTGAAAACTTTGTCCTTGAGGTTCTGGCTTGCGTTGAAGATCTCCAAAATGCCTTGGGGGTCATTCTGTCATTGTTTTGATGAGTAAACCTGGTTTCATTCTATCTACTGTGCTCTTTGGCAGTCTCTTGGACAGAACTTTATTATTCTTTCTCAAACACATTTATTTTTAAATATTTGACATGGTCAGGCTGAGAGTTTTCAATATTTTTCCATTTTGCTTCTGATTTAATTAGAAATTTCACATTTAAATTTTCTCTCTTTTTCATTTTACTGTAAGTGGCCAAAAGGAACCATATAGCACCTTGAGTGCTTTGCTGCATACACACACTCACACACACACACATGTATATTATTTTTTTAGCCAGATATCTTACTTCAACACTCTTAAGCTCTGCCTTCCACAAACTCCTTGGTTGTGGGCACAATTCTGCTTAAGTTCTTTGCAACTTCATAGTAACTATGGCCTTCCAGTAGTTTCTAATATCTTGTTCCTCATCTCTGTTCTAGAAGTTTATTGCAACAGCCCTTGGTACCAATTTTTTGAGTTTTTAACTTAATTTGTTTTGTTTTGCTATAACAGAATATCTGCAACTGGGTAATTTATAAAAAACAAAGATGTATGTCTTACAGTTCTGGAAGCCAGGAATTTCAAGATCAAGGCCCTGCGTCTTGAGAGCCTTCTTGCTGTGTTACCCTGTGACAGAGGCAAGAGAGCACTCATAAGAAAGAAGGAAAGGGGAAGGGGTCCAACTCATCCTTTTATCAGGAAGCCACTTCCTCGGTGATGAACCCACTGCCAAGGTCCGTTCGTTCATTGGTCCATTCATGAAGTCAGAGCCCTCCTTCCCTAATCACTTCTTAATAGACTCCACCTTTCAACACTTTTGCACTGGTGATTAGGTTTCCAACACATGGACTTGGGAGGACACATTCAAAGTGTATCAAAAAATAAAAAATAAGAAAAGAAAAATGGCTCGGCACCTGTGGCTCAACGGGCTAAAGTGCCAGCCACGTACACCTGAGCTGGCAGGTTTGAATCCAGCCCGGGCCTGCCAAAAAACAACGATGGCTGCAACCAAAAAATGGCCGGGCATTGTGGCGGGCACCTGTAGTTCCAGCTACTTGGGATGCAGAGGCAGAAGACTCGCTTGAGCCCAGGAATTGGAGGTTGCTGTGAGCTGTGATGCTACAGCACTCTATCCAAGGTGACAGCTTGAGGCTCTGTCACAAAAAAAAAAAAAAAAAAAAAAAAAAAAAAGTGTATCACAAGGGATAGAGTAATGAGAGACAATGTTGCAAAAACAGCAGGACCCTATGTCTGATAGGACCTGGTGTGGGGTTTTATGTCACATGATAGGGGAGCTTTTGTAGAATGCTGATCAGAGAAGTAATTAGATCTGATTGACTCTGAAGGAACAAGGTAGAAAAGGGAAGACTAAGTCAGAGCCTGTTATATTATTTCAGGTGATAACTAATGCTTATCTGCATTAGAGAGAAAAAATAAGATTTGAGAAATAGTAGAATCTACTTTTATTCTGAAAGTAGAGTAAAAATGATTTCCCAATGTGATGCTATATGTGGGATGTAAGGGCAAGAGAAAAGGCTTTCTAAGTACCTTGGAGAAGACCACAGTGGGAATTTACTGGCTAGATTAATGTAATCCGGGAGAAGGCCAGGCTGCACGTGCTGTTTGATCAGTTTTCTGGCTCTAATTTTTGTGATCCTCTTGGTGCTATCATCCTCTGTTGGCGGGCCTTATTCTTCACGGTAGTGAAATGACTGCAGAATTTCCAAATGTCCCATCTGTACATCATACTATTCAAAAGAGAGAACTTTTCTTCCAACTTCCATCAAATTAAAATCATAAATTTCCCTCTGTTAGATTATGTCTACATCCGACCCAATCACAAGGGACAGAGAAGTGCCATATGCTGAGAGGATTTTTGTGTGGCCGAACCATGTCATTAGCAGTTGTGTCAGCACTTTAAATTTGTCTTAGAAAATCATTTTTCATATCAGCTGTCTATTCAAAAACTTACATCCCCCAAATAATCATATGGGATCTATTAATCTACTTGATGGCTTGATTTTAAAACCAGTCAAGAGATCGGAAATATTTTCAAAACTTTCCAATTATTTGTCATTTGGTTAATTAGAGTTATGTTATCACTGCACAATGACTATGGCATTGATGCCGGAATTTCAGGTTCTTGGTCTCGGTGATTTGAAGAATAAACCCGCGGACCACAGATCAGTGGTAAGACAGAATTTATTTACAGAAAAGAACACAAAAAACACTAAAGCTCCTGAGAGAGAGAGAGAGAGAG
>CAUYRH010040664.1:0-36884 GCA_963574655.1 Perodicticus potto
AGGAAGGCTATGTTAAATGGTTCAATGAAAATATTTAAGATTGTATATTAAGTAAGCACATTGTGCCCCATGATCACACCAATGTACACAATAATGATTTAATAAAAATAAAAAAAAATAAGAATAAGAAAAAAAAGATGAATGTTTATTTCTAAATGCCATGCACATGAGAGCAATCACAAGCCTGATTAGTCAATGTCTCAGTGATGGTCAGATACCTTTACAGATCCCTCTTAGAAGGCAGGGGGGAAATGTGGAGTACAGGTGCAACAAGTGGTTGCCAGGGAGAATAAATAGACAGGGAAATAGGTAGACTTGTAAATCAGCCTGAGAGATTTTGTGTTGTGTTTTAAATGATTTGAGCCACGTCTGCAAGCATTCAGGGGAAGGAATTGAAGTCAATTTTCCCCCTTTGATCTTCTGATCAGGTCAGTCTAGATTTATGCAGATAGAAGGAAAGCCCCTGCCAATGCTTTGTGATCTCAAATGGCCTTTAATTCAAAGTATTCTTTACACTAGGCAACCATGTTTTGGGGTGAAATTTCCTTAGTTCCTTCATTCTCCCTGTCTGGAACTTCCCTAGAAGATCCATGCATTAAAAGCTGAGTCAGTAGCTGTGGAGAGAAGAGATTAGGTTAGTAGTCCAGTAACAAGAGATCTGAGTTGGAACATATTCTTCTTAGCAAAGTATCTCAAGAATGGGGGTAAAAAGTATCCAATGTACTCAGCCCTACTATGAAGCTAATGTATAGCTTTCATATGAAGGCTAAAACCCAATTATAGCACAAGATTATGGGGAAAGGGGCAAGGGAGGGGAAGGGGGAGGATGGCTGGAGGGAGGGTAATCAGTGGGATCACACCTACGGTGCATCTTAGAAGGTTACAAGTGAAACTTACTAAATGCAGAATACAAATGTCTTCATATAGTGATTAAGAAAATGCCATGAAGGCTATGTTAAACAGTTTGATGAAAATATTTAAGATTATATATGAAGTCAGCACATTGTGCACCATGATTGCACTAAGGTACACAGCTATGATTTAATAAAAATTTAAAAAAAGAGAGAGAGATATCTGAAAAGAGAGACAAGAACATAAATGAGAATAAGTAAAGAACAGATCTGAGCACATTTCTCCATGCCCCCTTAAACCAGCCTCCCATTCTTGGAAATAGGTCTTCATTGATGTGATAGAGAATATTTATCTTGTCTTTCAAGAAGTGTAGAATACAGTCTACTGGCTCTGAGTGGCAAGAATTTTACCCACTAATCATACAAGCTCCTCCCTGTTGGGCCATCAGGGCATCCAGGAGGCAGCAATTATTAAATGCAGTAGAGGCTGGGCTGCTGCTGACTCCTAACAGTAGTGGCCTCAGTGCTTGTGTGGTGATATTGAACTCTTGTTCTATTACCAGGAAGAGATTAAAAACTATCTTTCCAATCTTATGAATTTGAAATGCCAGGCAAAAAGTCCTGAGCACAAAAAGAACTTTGAATTATAACACTTGTATCACTTCTAATATATTTGCTTGGTAGCACTTGATCAGTAAAAGAGCCCAGATTTGTACTTTAGCTGGCACTTAAAGTGGATTGCCTGGTAACAAAGGATGTCAGATAATTAAGCTATAACATCTTGACCAATACAAGATGGGAACCACTTGTGTTCTCCACACGTAATAAAAAAGACCAGGATAATTTACAGGTAAGGTCAGGTTGGAGCCTGTGCTCTCCCGGTCTGGAGTCTTCTGTGCCTCTTCTTCCTCACTGGCACTTCCACATCTTCAGTGTCCATGTGAACCTGTCAGGCTATGGGAACAGAACTGGTTATAAAATATTGGATATCAAAGGCCTTTGGTCTAGTTCTGGCACTTATAGGGCTTGGTTTGGTCACTTAACCAATTCAGTCTAGACGTTTTCTCTGTCCATATACAATCTTTAGCACCTGGCAACTTAACAAGAGGAACAAGTGGAACTACCCCACATTGCCCTGGCTCGTGAGCCATCCATAACATCCGGTGTTTTGACAGTCACCGACATCATGAGGGTTAGTGTCAGCATAATCTAAGAGGTGCAAGGGTTTGAGGTTGTTGTGAGATAAACTGATGACAAGGCACTCCACCCAGGGCCACCGAGTGAGACTCTGTCTCAAAAAAAAAAAAAAATTGTGAATCCGAGTGCAGCGGAATCAAAAAGAAAGTGGGGCATAAGTCAGTTACTATATTTTTAAAGTCATATGAACTAAGTCCATGAGTTTGTTTCCAGATTCTTGATAAAACATTTGACTTAAGCACTTATGATTTTAAGCCAATTAATTAGAGCTCTTTTTGTATAATTTGGCAGTAAAATATCACATACAAATGACATATACAGACATAGACATATACACATACAGATAGAAGCAGTTCTAATAGCTCTTAGAAAGAATTTCTAGTAGCTGGCTTATAAATATTACTATTCTTTTTTTGCAGACTATCAATCCTTTAATAATTTATTTTATGATTTTAAGTAATTACTAGATAGGCAACAATTCTGACTTTTAGTAAGATTTTTGTCATTTCTGTAAGCATTTCCTACTTTTAGGGGCCCAATACTTAACACATGTACAGGCATTGCCAGGACATAAAGTACTCAGTTCTTCAGAAATTAAGGGTCTTATTTTCACTTTAAGCCTTTTTTTTTTGAGCTGGAGCAGGGTTTGAACCCACCATCTCCAATATATGGGGCTGGCGCCCTACTCCTTTGAGCCACAGGCACCGCCCTTCACCTTAAATCTTGATTGTAGCTCTCAGATTTCCATGGTCAACTTAGGCAATGATTTTTCCTACTCAAACACAAAAAAAGGAACAAACGGAGAGAACACAGAAAGCTCTCTAAATTCTTAAAAGCTGGAGTTTGTACTCCCCACCCACCCGCATTGCCATTTACTGTTTGTTTCTGCCTGGTGCAGACATTTGAAGCCTCTAACTGAATCTAAGCTAATTCAATTATCAGATCCAATGTGATCCCAGACCCGGTTTAGTTTCTGTCACAATTTTTGAACAGTTAGGGTCAAAAATTTGCTCAAGCAAACTCATAGTTACCAATCTGTGGTATTTTGGAATCTAAGAGAGAAATTCCCCACAAACCTCAGTTGCAGTGAGAGTGAACAGGTCCAGCAGGCACCTCACGTAGCCTCTCGGTGTTCCTGGGGGTTTCTGGGAGCTCTACCTCAGAGGCCACTTGTGATAAAAATTAAATGTAGCAGAGTTTAATTGAGCAAAGAGTAATTCACAAACTGGTCAGTGGAACTAGAACAGGTTCAGAGAGACTCTAATGCTGAGATGATTCATGGATAGAGAAGAGAGAGCAAGGTCTAAAAGCAGCTGGATTGGTCACAGTTCAGCCTCTGCCTCACTTAAATACAGTTTGAACAGCTGGCCACCTATGATTGCCCAAAACTGCATTATCAGCAGAGGGGAGAGACTAGAAATCAGTGAAGATGAATGGTCCAAACTTTAGTGAGGACGAACAGCTGGCATTTTTACTTCTGAACTCTTAAACTAAGGAAACGTTTTAAGTAAAACTGATTATGCAAGTTAGTAACTGATAGAACTGTGTGTAGGGACACAGAAATGGGTGCACAAGTCCCGCCCAGGAAGAAATGGGTGCCCCCCGGTCTCCACCCCCTAAACCCTGATATTTTCACCCTGCCTTAACCCACCTGCTGACTTCTTTTTTGAACTCAGCCCTCTGGCACCTGAGTAAATAAAGACCATGTTGCCCACACAGAACCTGGACTCCGCTTCCTTTTGTTCATGTCTCAGAATAACCGCTCATTCGGGGTCCTTAATCTCTCATTTTTGGTGCCAAAACCCAGAACAGGGAGAAGCGCCCCCCCCCCGCCCCCCGGGGGTCAAGATACTCCCTGTTGGACGCATTCCCAACTAGATGAACTTTTGTTCTGATGAGACAAAGGGAAACGGGAGGACCCCTCAAACCCCCACCCAGAATGGGTCCAATTATAAGTGAGGTGGGCCTTCATCTATAGTCCCTCTCTGAGCCTTTCAACTTTTCTTCCCTTTCTCCACTCCAACTCCTCTCTCTCTCTCTTCCTCCATTTCTGGGCCTTTCAGCTTCTCTTCCCTTTTTTCATGCTGGGCTGAAAACTCCGGTAGTCTGTGTTTCCTAAATCCCGCACCTGTCCAGTGCCTTGTGCATGGTGACTCCTCACCCTGGGCCTGGACCACTCTTTTTGGGTTCACTAAAGGTCCTTCAAGGATGCCTGGTAACCTCCCCATCCCCGGCCTTGGCCACCACCTTCCTCCTCTTCCTCACGAGTTTTCTTTTCATCCTGGATTTAACTTCATCTATTTTCTACCTCCAGCTTCCAATACGGGGGACTCTTTCTTTATCTTGAAGCTGCCTCTTAACTCACTTCAAGCCTCTATACCTTTATCCTGACCTTAAACCTAAATGCCTCACATTTTTCTGTAATACCACTCGGCCTATGTACGAACTAGACAGTAGCTCACAAGGCCTGAAAATTGCACCTTTGACCTTTTACTTCTCACTGACCTCAACAATTACTGTCGGAGATTGGGCAAATGGTGGGAGGTCCCTTAATCCAGGCCTTCCTCCTCCTCTGAAACATTCCTTCTTTGTGGTCATCTTGTGAAACTTCTCAAATTTTCCTTGCACAGGTTAAACCAGCCCTCTCCAAAACCCCAAGCCCCCTGACTCTCCATTATCTTCCCTTGACCCAGCAGACAACCCTCCCCCTTCTGCCTCCCCACAGGTTCCCCCCACCCGCCTCCCTACCTGCAGAATTCTATCCCCAGCCCCCTCTCTCCACTGCCCTCCACCTGCCTTCCACTGCACATGGGCAGGAAAGGAACGATGATGGACCCAACTTCCCTCTTCATACTAGATCTGGCCACACCTTCGGACCTTCCACTTCTGGACCACCACAACCTCTATACCCTCTCCAAGAAGTTGCAGGAACAGAATACATCATCTGGGTTCATGTCCCCTTTCCTCTCTCAGACATGTCCCACACAAGTCAGAAACTGGTTTTGTTCTCCACGGATCCCACAAAATCCTCTGAAGAATTCAGGTATCTAACCCAATCATATGATTTGACCTGGCATGATTTGTATGTCGTCTAACCCAATCATATGATCTGACCTGGCATGATTTGTATGCCACCCTCATCTCCACCCTAACTTCAGAGGAGAGGGAGCAGGTCTGGACTCAGGTCCATGCTGAAGATGTACAGAGAACAGACCAAACCCTGCTGGAGGGGGCGAGGACAGTCCTTCGGGAAGACCCTAATTGGAATTATCAAACTGACACTCCTGGAGTCTGCCTCTGTAGACTCATGGTCAGTGAGTCTTAGAGGATTCACATGGTCCAGTGTCTCTTAGAGGAAGTTAAAAAAGTGACGCATAGGGCCACCAATTATAACAAACTAAAAGAAATCACCCAGAAATGGGCTGAAAATCCTGCCCAGTTTTTAACTCATCTTAACAAAGCCCTACTGCTATACTGCCCTATCTCCAGAGAGCAACAAGGGCAGGCTCCATATCAACACGCATTTTATCTCCTTGTGTGCACCTGATATCTGAAGAAAAAAAAATCCCCCCAGGGCCCTCAGGCCCCCCAAAGAGACCTTGTGGACCTGGCCTTCAAGGTCTTCAATGCGAGAAGAGGCCTCTA
The DNA here is from genome assembly GCA_963574655.1 of Perodicticus potto. Lineage (NCBI taxonomy): Eukaryota > Metazoa > Chordata > Mammalia > Primates > Lorisidae > Perodicticus > Perodicticus potto. Next base: position 5,694 of record CAUYRH010040664.1, read on the forward strand.
AGTGGCAGCACTTCTCAGAGCTCCAGTTCTTAGCTTCTGCCACTAGATAAACCCCAGCTATTTCTCAAAACTCCTCTGGATAGTCCAGAAAAAGAACACCTCCCCCAAGACTGTGCTTGAAGTGCAGTAAAGCTGGCCACTCGGACAGGGAGAGCCCCAATCCGACCCCCTCCCCAAGCCATGTCCGGCCTGTGGAATCCTCACTGGAAGTTGGACTGCCCAGGTCCTTCTGAGGATCCGGTTCACAGTCACTTCCAGGACCTGGCCGAATTCACCAACCTCCTGGGCTTGGCCACCAGAGAGTGATGGTTCCCAGAGAGTCAGCAAGCCCCTTGGACAATCACCAAGACTGAGCTCCAGGTAAATTTGATAGTGGAAGGTAAACCAACCTCTTTTCTCATTGACACTGGAGCCACTTACTTCACCCTACCCTTCTACGAAGGAGATCGAGGTGGTGGGTATTGATGGCAATTTGCTACACCTTCACGCTACCCCACCCCTGTAGTGCTCCCTTTCCAGACACTCTTTTTCACATTCATTCCTTATCATTCCTTCATGCAGCATTCCCCTCTTAGGTGGAGACATCCTCTCAAGGTTACAAGCAACGTAAGGATTGGACGATTCCCGCCGGTGATCTCACTGTCCTGCAAGACCTACAACAACCTGTGCTTATTCCCTGGCTTTTAAATACCTTCTTCTCAGCTGCCCTGAACTCCTCCCCTCTCCTCTCTGCCGCAGGATGCTCCATGTGCCTTTCTTTATACCAACATCTTCTCGATCCCCTACCTGTACCGGACATATATAACTCTTCCATTACAGCAGAAAATGACACAGCTCACTCTGCACCTGTAACTATGGGCTTTCCACCCCTAGCTTCCCCCAATTTAACTGATTCAATCTCACTGGTACAGGAGACTCTGTAGGCTTTAGAAAATCTAATTTCTCTTCCCTCAACTGAAGTTGTCCTTTGTCTATCTCCTTCTGGGCCCCTCCGGGAATATTTTTCCTCTGCAGCCTGTAATCCCTCCAGGCTTTGCACCCAAGTTTTCCTCACCCCCAGGTCTCTTTTGTGAATGACTCCTCCCTAATTCAAACTCTGATTCATCCCCCTATGTCCAGCCAAAAAGACCCACCTTCCTTCCTGTACTCCTCGGAACAGGCCTAGTGGCTGGGCTCGGCATGGGCATTGCAGGCATTAGTACATCAACCCACTTTACCACCAACTCGCCCTGGAACTCAATGAAGATATGAAAAGGGCATCCAACTCTTTAGTGACCCCACAATCCCAAATTAATTCTTTAGCTGCACTAGTTCTCTAAAATCACCAAGCCTTAGATTTACTTACAGCAGACAAGTAAGCACATGCATTTTTCTGGGAGAAGAATGTTGTCTCTTTGTCAACCAGTCAGGAATAATCGCAGGCAAAGTACAAAAAAACTCTGAGAACGAATCAGAGATAAACAAATCTTGAATCATCTAATACCTGGTCCTTATTCAATTCCCGGCCTCTTTGGTTACTTCCTATTTTAGGGCTGCTAATTATGAACTTTCCCATTCTCAGTTTCAGACCAGTAGTTCTCCGCCTCATCTCCCCATTTAGGGACAAGGCAGTCGCCCAAGAATCAACCACTCATATCCTTGCCCTATGCGGATAGCAACAAGTTCAGACTGAAGACCCAAGAGTGTTTCTGTAAACAACACTCCCTTTCCCCTTCTTTTTTTTTCCTTATATGCAGCCCACACTGACCCTCAACCATCAGGAAGCAGTCAAAGAGACACCACACCCATCACTCTGCCTCCTTATACAGACTAAAAAGACAGGGATGATAGAACCAAGCATAGGGACACAGAAACCAATGCGCAAGTCCCACCCAAGAAGGAATGAGTGCGCCAATCCCCACCCCACCCCCAAACTCTTATATTCCCATCCCACCTTAACCCACATGCTTACTTCTTTTTCAAGCTCAGCTCACTTGCACCTTGCCCACACAGAACCTGGACTCCACCTCCTTTCATTTATGTCTCTGAATTACTTCTCTTTTTTTGGTCCTGAACCTCTCAGTAACTTAATCGAAGAAGCAATACATATCTTTGAAGAAGTGGAAAACTATCCAAAAAATTCACAAAAGCAACTCTAAGAAAGACTTTTCTTTCTTTGTCTTTCTTAGAGTTTTACTACTCACAAAGAAAATGTAACTCACAATTTTGTCCAGTCATATTTTCTAGGGTCCCAGCTTTTCAGCTGACTATTCATACATAAATACCTAGAAACTCCAAATAGCTCTGTGAAATACAGGAAAGTAAAAGCTGTTCACGGAAGAGAAAAGAACCAATGAATGGCACAAGTTATAAATATCAAACCAGAGCAGGCTCATTCTCTGCCTGAGAATTGAACTTAGGTTTGCTGAGATAAAAATACAGAACTTTAACCATTATTAGGTTGTGAAGCAAACGGGCCTCTGTCATTTTTCCCATTATGGAAATGTTCAAAAGATTTTTTAACTTTGTTTTAAATCAGATATTTGCTCTTCAGCTTTGTCAAGAGAATATTTTAGGCTAGCCACAACAACACTTGTCTTTCTTTGAACCTAATTTCTCTATTAATACAAATAAAGCAATTGTTCTGAATAAGAGATCGCTAAATGTTTAAGAAACATTAGAAGCCTTTTAATTTAAAGGATCCAACTTTTGGCCATTAATCTCAAAGTTATATTTATTCTAATGCCTCTTAGAAAGGCCAGGTGATGATTTTTCAGGGTTAACCTGGCAAGGGCACAGTCTACAAAAGAAAGGTCATTTCCAAGATTCCCCCAAATTTACTCAGAAGTAGACAAGAAGGGACATTTTAACACAGAGACTTTCCCTAGAGTTTGTCATGTTTGATACAATTAGCGTGTTGCTTATGTGTCTTGAACTCCCAATCTTTTCGGACTAGCTGCCTGAAGTTCCCAAGAAAACATGTCCCCCAATGGTGGAGAGAGAGGACAAAATTTTCACTCAGTCACAAGGCAAACTCAGAGACATGAAACAGGACAAGAGAGAGGCCTCATTCAGTTTTTGTTTCAGTGACCTGCAACATTTGTTTTAGGGACACTGGTCTAGCCAGAACCACATAACCAGCTAGAATGCAGGGCTGATGTGATCTGTGGGTTTACAGGGAGTCAAGCCCCACGTTCCAGCCTATGGTAACCCACTTTAGACAAAACAACAAAGAAAGACAATTGACAAAGCAGGAACAACAAATAATAACAACAATAAAAACTATTTCAGAGAGGAGATGAAATCAAACAACATGAATATTCATAAACCACAAAGTACCAAAAAATACACTAATACCAGAGTTGCTCACAATACATATCACCCACAAAAACTTTCTCTCACCAATCTTAAATTTTTAAAGGATAATGATCTTTCACCGTCTGCTCAACTGGCGCCCACAGAGGAAAACCAGGGGTCTGACTGGTCAGTAAAGTCCCTTACAACATGACCAGCTGGTTCAAGTTCCAATCTTCTTCCCTGCGGCTTTCAGGAGGGCAGAGCAACTTTGAGATCCTGCCTGTTATTTAAACTGTAGGGGTGAGGGAAAACGTGCCCTTCCCCACGCCCTCTTGAAAGTTGGCTGAAAGATCAACTCGCAATTAAGGCAGATTATTAAGAGAAATGTTTATCTTCCAATACCATGACCATAGGGGGAATGCCAAGAATGATTACCCATGTCCCAAAGGTCAGATACCTTAAGGAAGAATAGATGGGGAAACAGATTTTAGTAAATTAATTTGAGAGACACATATTGTGTATTAAATTATTTGGGCCAGGTCTGCTAGCATCCTGGGGGAGGAAAGGAAGTCAGTTTGCTCCTCTCCCCCTTTAATCTTTTGATTAGGTCCGTCTGGTTTTATGTACTTGGAGGGAAAGCCCCTTCCAAAAACTTTCTGATCTCGAATGGCCTTTAATTCAAAGTATTCTTTATTCCAAGTAGTCATATTTGGGGGTGAAATTTCCTTAGCTCCTTCAAAGTCTTATTCAATAATGAAATCATTTTCTTCCACCTTTCTGGGTTGGGAGGGGATTTTTTTTAATTATATGGTATCATCAATATATAGAAAATTTCCATCACCCCAGAATTTCCAACTCTCCACATTAGGCAAGCCTTGATATTATTCCTATTACCATAGGGAAGTTTCACCCATTCCAGGACTTCTTACCAATGGAATCTTACAGTAATTACTCTTCAGCATAAGGCTTCTTTTACTCAGGATATTTTTTGAGATCCATTCATGATATTGCATGTAGAAGTAGCATGTTTATTTTAATTGCAATAAAATTGTTTTCCCTCCACCTTTTGATGGACATTGGGTTGTCTCCAGTTTTTGACTACCATAAACAAACCTGCTGGGAAAATTCAGGTACAAGTTTATTTATAGACTTAGATTTTCATTTTGTCTTGGCTAAAAAGCTAAGAGTGGAACTCCTGAGTCTTGTAAGTGTGCGTGTGTCATGCCCTTTCCAATCCAGTTTTTCCACCACTACATATTCCCCAGTGTTTCTTTATTTTGGGTGAAAAACAGATTGGTGGATTGCTTGTTACCCTACAGTTCTAAGAGAGAAAAACATAAACATGAACTAACCTGGGTGATTTTATTCTCTTTTTTAGGTTACATAAAATAAGTGTTTTTGTTTATTTTTGTTTCTACATGTTTTGAGTGTGATATTTCTTGCAGCAATCTCCAGAATGAAGACCAGGCTTCCTCTTGCATGTCTCACAGTAGAAAAATGATTTCTCTCTGAAGCCAGAAAAGTGGTCTGCTAGACGGAGTCTGAGAAGCTAAGCTGTGCAGTATGGCTGACCTAGTCTGCTTAGCTCACATTCTTTCCCACACCTTCCACCCTTCCACCCCATGATTATCTAGTTAAGGTTTCTCCAAGATTGTGAGGATTGTCAGGAGACTTTCAGGATGTAATTACCTATGGACAACAGGCATTGTGATATTGGTAGAGTAAAAATTACTTTGAGTGAAAATTACCTTTATGTTGTTTAAACATTTTGCGTTGTTAGAACGAACACTACTTTAACATTGTTCTCTGTCAGATAAAGTTAAAATTTTCTAGATGTGTTTCCTCATATCCCCATTATAAAAATTATTGGAATTATAAATGAGGCAGAGCAGAATTTCACTGGCCTTCTGGTAATAAAGCTTGTTTTGACCTAAACTCCATCTCTGCATATTGGATGGACAGTGACATGTGGCTGGACCCTCTTTGTCCAATAACATCGCCTTCCACCTTTCTTGTTTCTTCTGCCGCAGACCATGTAATCCTTTGCTGGTTTCTTCCCTTTCACACTATAAAATGCATCTTCCCATTTAGTCTTTCCTCAGCATCAGAAGATGATGGTCTTCCCTCTTTCTTAAATTTCTGTTCCTCATACTGCTCACAAGCTGAGTGATGAGACTTCTCCTGTAAGAAAGATATGTCTGCACTTTTTCTCCACTCTCCTTCTTATCTAATGAATGAAGGATGTAGCTGTGCACAACTGCAACAGCCATCAGCCAGAGGAATAATTTTTTCCATCATTTGCAGGACCTCCTTGTAAATCCATAACATTCTCAGTACTAATCAGCTCTGTCCACTCTTCCCATAAACTTTATGTATTCTAAAATAACTGTCAGTTTGTCAAATTAAACAAGACGTTTCTTCCTATAACCCAAGATCAACTGTTTGAAGGCCCAAGAATGTCCTCAGCATTGTCACTAACCTCTTGTCGAGAAATAGGAGACACATCATTTTCACATCACGTTGATAGGCACGTAATTCACATTTCTGAAGTTTCTGCTTTTTCAGATCACTTGGAAAATCCTTCCTGGAAGTGGTAACCTCTCCTTTTTCACATATTTCCACGTTATATAATTCCCAGGCTCCCTCTTCCTGAGAAGAGGAGCAGGAAAATCATCAATTGGATTAACTTTTTAACTAACTGACACACTCTTTTCTGAAGTGGTTGTACCATTTTACACTCAGCAGAGTTCTGATTGTTCTGCACCCTCATCAACACTTTTCAATTCAGTCTTTTTCATTCTAGACAACATATCTTCTGATTCTAATTTGTATATTTCTAATGAGTAATGATGTTAGGCCTCTTGCCTTTTCATATGTGCATTAACTATTTGTATATTTTCTTTAATGAGGCATCTCTTCAAATCTTTTGTCCATTTTTTAATTGGGTTGTCTGTCCTCTCATTGAATTTTTAAAAGTTCTTTTTATATTCTGCACACAAGTTCTTTGCTGGATATATGTTCTGCAAATATTTTCCCATTTTCTTAATGGCCAGTGCTTTTTTGGTTTAGTTTTAATATATCTTTGCCTACCTTGAGTCATGAGATTTTTCTCCTGTTTTCTTTTTAAAGTTATAGTTTTAGTTATACGTCTGTGGTGAATTCTAAATAAAATTTTGTGCGCAATGTAAGGCAGAGAGTGAAGCTCACATGTTCCCTCTAAATATCTTGGGGCTTTTTTAACACCATTTGTTTAAAAAATTCCAACCCTCTAAGTGAGTTATGTTAGTACCTCTGTCTAAAATCAATTGATCACATATGTATGGGTTATTTTTGGAATCTATCATTATATAACACTACACTATCTTACTAATGTAGCTTTATAAGAAGTCTTAAAAACCAGCAGTGTAGTTCGACTAATTTTGTTCTTCTTTTTCAAATTATTTTTACTATTCTAAGTCTTTTTCATTCTGCAAAGCTTGCTTGGGTTTTGATTGGCATTATGTTGACTATATGTGAGTTTGGAGAAAAAGACATAACAACAATTTTATTAGTTATCTATTGCTACCTAAAGTAAATATCCAAAACTCAAAATAACAGCATTTATTATCTGACACTTTCTGTGAGCTGGTAACATGGGCATGAATTAGTTCGGTCTCCCAGCCCAGGGTCTCATACAGGATGGAGTCAAGGTGTTACCAAGGCAGCAGTCATCTCAAGGTTTGAGCTTGACCTATTTTCAAACTCACTCAGTGGTTCCTGACAGGATTTAGTTACTTACCAGTTGTTAACCTGAGAATGTCATCCTTACAGTCTATATGTTAGAGGCCACCCTCACTTCCTTGCCACATGGATTTTTCTCTAGAGAAACTTACAATAAGGCAGCTGGCCTCAAGAGAGAGAATGAGTGAGTTGAAAGAAGATGAAAGTCAGTCTTTAGAAGAACAGAAACGTTTCAAATGAAGATATAATAATGGCCAAAAATTCAGGAAAAAAATGCTTAATATCTCTAATCATTAAGGAAATGCAAATAAAAACCATAATGAGATATCACCTAACTCCAACTGGAATGGCTTGTATTAGAAAGTCCAGAACAACAGGTGTGGCATGGATGTTGAGAGAAAGGAACTCCTATACACTGCTGGTGGGACTGCAACCAACCTCTATGGAAAATTGTATGGAGAGACCCCCAAATAACTTAAAGTAGACTTACCATTTGAACTAGCAATCCCACTACTGGATATATACCCAAAGAGAAAAAAGTCATTTCATAAAAAGGACACCTGAGCTCGAATGTTTATCGCAGCGCACACAATCACAAAGATGTGGAAACAACCCAAATGCCCACTAATACGTGAATGGATTAATAACATGTGGTATGTGCTTACTATGGAGTACTGCTCAGCCATAAAAACAAATGGCAAGCTGGTATCTTTTGTAACAACCTGGATGTAACTGGAAACCATTATTCTAAGTGAAACATCACAATGATGGAGAAATAAACATATGTATTCAATCCCAAATTGGAACCAATCAATCAACACTTCTGTACATATATGGAAGTAAATCTTAATGAAAATCAAGCTGTGCAAAGGAGTGAGGAGGGTATGACTAAAATCATACCTACTGGGTATAGTGTACAGTATTTGGGTGAAGCACATAATTATACCTTTGACTCAATTTGTATAAAAACAAAGTATGTAACAAAACATGCGTACCCTCTAACATTCTGAAGTTAAAAAAATAAAGTTGGCTTGGCACCTGTGGCTCAGCGGGCTAAGGCGCCAGCCACGTACACCTGAGCTGGCAGGTTCGAATCCAGCCCAGGCCCGCCAAACAACAATGACAGCTGCAACCAAAAAATGGCTGTGTGTTGTTGTGGGCGCCTGTGGTCCCAGCTACTTGAGAGGCGGAGGCAAGAGACTCACTTGAGCCCAGGAATTGGAGGTTGCTGTGAACTGTGATGCCACAGCACTCTATCCAGGGTGACAGCTTGAAGCTCCGTCTGGGAAAAAAAAAATCAATTACTATACTTTTCAATTCATAATTTCCATGTGACTGTTTTATAAAATTCCCATTGTCTTGTAGATACTCCTTATCTGTTTATTCATAGGACTTTTTTTCCCTGTAAGACCTTAAACATACTTAAATTGATGCTTTATTATTTATAATAGCTAAGATGTGGAAACAATCTAAGTGTTCACTGATGGACAAATGGATAAAGAAACTGTGATATACACACATAATGAAATAGTGTTTAATCAAAACTCCATACCCAGAAATTTAAAAATGTAGAGGAAATGGATCATACCTGGAAACACACTATCCTCCTAAACTCAACCAGAAAGAATTAGAAATTTTGAATAGCCCATATCAAGAACTGAAATTGCATCAACAATACAAAATCTTCCAAAAATAAAAGCCCTGGACCAGATGGTTTCACACCAGAATTCTACCAAACCTTCAAAGAGAAACTAGTACCTATATTGTATAACCTGTACCAAAACATGGGGAAGGAAAGAATCCCCCACAACACATTCTAGGAGGCAAATATCACCCTGATTCCAAAACCAGGAAAGGACCCAACGAAAAGGAAAACTATAGGCCAATATCATTCCATGATTATCAATGCAAAAAAAATATTCAATAAGACCCTAGCAAACAGAATACAGGGGCACATTAAAAAAATTGTACATTATTATCAAGTGAGTTTTATCCCAGGGAAGCAAAGTTGATTCAACATACATAAATCCATAAATGTAATTCACCACATAAATAAAATAAAATAAAAAACAAAGACCATATGATTCTCTCAATTGACACAGAAAAGACTCTTGACAATATCCAGCATACTTTTCTGAGAAGAATTCTTAAGAAAATAGGCTTAGGTGGGACATTGCTTAAACGGATAGAGGCCATCTACAACAAACCCACAGCCAATATCACATTAAATGGGGTAAACCTAAAAGCATTCCCACTCAGAACTGGAACTAGACAAGGATGCCCACTATTGCCACAGCTATTCAGCACAGTGCTGGAAGTCCTAGCCATTGTGATCAGGCAAGATAAAGGGATCAAGGGTATTTAAATGGGGAGAAGGAGGTCAAACTCTCACTCTTTGTGGATGACACGATCTTATACCTGGAAAACCCCAGGGACTCAACTACAAAGCTCTTAGAATTGATCAAGAAATATAGTAACATATCAGGATACAAAATCAACATCCACAAATCAGTAGCCTTTATATATGCCAATAATAGTCAAGGTGAGAATAAAATCAAAGACACAATAAGTTTTTACAGTAGCTCCAAAGAAAATGAAATTCCTGGGAATATATCTAACAAAGGATGTTAAGGATCTCTATAAAGAGAACTATGAAACCCTGAGAAAAGAAATAGCAGAAGACATTAACAAATAGAAGAACATGCCATATTCATGGCTGGGAAGAATCAACATTGTTAAAATGTTCATACTACCCAAGACAATCTACAGAATTAATGCAATCTCCATCAAAGCACTAGCATCATACTTTGAAGAACTTAAAAAAAATAGTACTTCCTTTGATATGGAACCAGAAAAAAAACCAAATAGCCAATACAATTTGTAGAAATGAAAACAAATCTGGAGGGATCATGTTACCAGAGTTCAGGTTATACTACAAGTCTATAGTGATCAAAACAGTATGGTACTGACAAGAAAATAGAGATTAGATCTATGGAATAGAACAGAGAATCTAGAGATGAACTCAGCCGTATACCACCATCTGATCTGTGATAAACCAAACCAATCATGTGATGGGGGGGAAATCCCCTATTTAATAAATGGTGCTGGGAAAACTGGTTATCCACTTATAGAAGACTGAAATTGGACCCGCACCCTCACCACTGACAAAAATTGATTCTCCCTGGATAAAAGATGTAAATTTAAGACATGAAACAATAAAAATTCTAGAAGAGAGTATAGGGAAAACACTTGACAAAATTGGCCTGGGAAAAGATTTTAGAAGACCCCTGGGCAATTACAGCAACATCAAAAATAAATAAATGGGACATGATCAAGCTAAAAAGCTTCTGCACAGCTAAGAGCACAACAATTAAAGCAAACAGACAGCCTTCAGATGGGAGAAGATATTTGCATGCTATAAATCCGACAAAGGGCTGATAACTAGACTCTACAAAGAACCCGAATTAATCAATAGGAAAAGAGTAAAAAACCCCATTTCTAAGTGGGCAAGAGACTTTAACAGAAACTTCTCTGAAGATGACAGACAAATGCCCAACAAGCACATCAGAAAATACTCCTCATCCCTAATCATCAGAGAAATGCAAATCAAAACCACTCTGAGGAATCACCTAACTCCAGAGAGATTAGCCCACATCACAAAATCCCAAATCTGTAGATGTCGTCATGGATGTAGAGAGAAGGGAATACTTCTGCACTGCTGGTGGGATTGCATACTGATACAACCTCTAAGAAAAGAAGTATGGAGAATTCTGGAAGAACTAAAAGTAGATTTTCCATTTGATCCTGCAATCCCATTACTAAGTATCTACCAAGAAGAACAAAAGTATTTTTACCACAAGGAAATTCGCACCAAAATGTTTACTACAGCTCAATTCACAGCTGTCAAGGCATGGAAACATGCCCATCAAAAATTCCCTAAATGCCCATCAAAAATTCCCCAAATGCCCATCAAAAATTCAAAATGAACAACAAACTGTAGTATATGAATATCATAGAATACTATTAGGCCATAAGAAAAGATGGAGACTTTACATCTTTTGTGTTTACTTGGATGTAGTTGAAACACACTCTTCTTAGTAAAGTATCACAAGAATGGGAAAAAATATCCAATGTACTCTATACTAATATGAAACAAATATACAAACAACTACACAACCACCCAAAAGAAAAAACTTAAGTATAGTGTAGTAAAGGGGAGGGAAGACGGGAGGAGGGAAGGTGATTGGCTGGAGGAGGGAGAGTAATTGGCGCCCCCTGGCTGAAGGGCTCAACTAGAACTTGAACTTAACCTTAACATTGAAAACAATGTAACCTAAACATTTGTGCCCTCGTATTAATCTGAACTTTTTAAAAGGGGGCAGATTGGACAGAGAATAACAACTAATCACTGAACTCCAGTCAGGACCTGATGAGTCCAAACACCACATATAGCAGTGACTTTCAACTGGGTGCTGTGAGAGGATCTTAGGCATGTCGTGAAAATGTTTAAAAATCCCTAATTAATTTATTTTCAAAAGAAAAAAGGAAATAATATTTACCCTTTAAAAAAACAGGAGATTCACACCAGTATCTCAAACCTGTAATCCCAGCACTCTAGGAGGCTGAGAAATGTGGATTGACTGAGCTCAGAAGTTCAAGGACAGCCTGAGCAAGAGTGAGACCCCATCACTACTAAAAATAGCAAAACTGAGGCAGATGATCAACCCAAGAGCTTGAGGTTGCTTGCTATGAGCTATGATGCCACAGCGCTGTACTCATAGTGCCAGAGTGAGACTCTGACTTAAATAAATAAACAAAATATTTTATAAAAAGAAGATTCTGCCATTTTGCATAACACAAATTAACCTGAAGGACATTATGCTCAGAGAAATAAGCAAGACATACTGTGAAATCTTAAAAAAAAAAAGGTCAAATATGCACAAATAGAAAATAAAATAGTGGCTGGGCACAATGGCTCACAGCTGTAATCCTAGCTCTCTGGAAAGCCAAGGTGGGTGGAGTACCTGTGCTCAGGAGTTCTAGACCAGCCTGAGCAAGAGTGAGATGCTATCTCTACTAAAAAAATAAAAAATAAAAAAAAACATTAGCTGGGTATTGGAGTGCATGCCTGTAGTCCAAGCTACTCGGGAGGCTGCGGCAAAAGGAATGCTCAAGCCCAAGAGTTTGAGGTTGCTGTGAGCAATGATGCTGTCTCCAAGAAAAAAAAAAAAGAAAGTAAAATGGTAGTTACCAGGGAGTAAATGAGGAAATGGGAGATGTAAGTCAAAAGACACAAAGTAGCATATACATAGGATTAATAATTCTAGAGAACTGATGTACTACCTGAGGATTATAGGTAATAATGTTGTACTATATTTGGGATTCCTGCTAAATAAGTAGATTTTAGCTGCTTTTGCCACAAAACCAAAGGGTAACTACGATGAGATGACAGATGTTGGTTGGCCATGGTCAAGTTGCTTATTTTCTTAGCACCTTGGTGAAGCTCATCTGGCAAACAAGGATAGTTAGTAATGGAACCTTTGTCATTAGGTTGTTGTATAAATTACACAAATTAGTTGATGAAGAGTCCTTTTAACTATGGCTGGAATATAGTAAGTTAATTTGTTCCACTATATATAGTTAATTTGTTTCACTATAATAACAGTTTTGCTATCTACATGTATCCCATAACACCATATTGTATAGTTACATTCCTCAGCCATTTCCCTGTTGGCTTTCAAACCAGGTTGGGGTCCATGCACCACAACCCCAACAGGACAGTTTATAATTTTTAGAACAGGGACTAAACCAGAGCTGGTTATTTTGTAAAGGATGAAAGTGGAATGATTTATGACATTTTTTATTTGGGTGAGGGCAGTCTTCAACAAAAACCTACTTTCTCTCATTCCAAGCTACTTCGGGCAGTGGCACTGTGGGTGGAAAGCCTGTGCCATGGTTCTCTTGGGGTCTGGTTATGTCAGGGCTTGTTCTGAGGGTCTATGGGGCAGGTCAGTCGAGGGTCTATTTGGAGAGGAGACAAAATACCCTCTGGGAAACAACTCATTCTAACAGAAGGGTGAGTGAGGAGGAATTATTCTCTACATTTGAACACCCCCATTTCCAGCTATGTGGACAGATCCTAGGAAGACAGAAGGAGTTAGCAACAACCAAAACCACCATTTTCTGACCTTTTTGGAAAAAGTTGCTTTCACGTATAATAATAATAATAATAGTGGTTAATCACTTACTATATTCCAGCCATAGTTAAAAGGACTCTCCTTCAACTAATTTGTGTAATTTAGACAACAACTTAATGACAAAGGTTCCATTACTATCCTTATTTGCCAGATGAACTTAACCAAGGTGCTAAGAAAATAAGCAACTTGACCATGGCCAACCAACATAACCAGTAAAAACGGAGTCTTGTGTGCCTGTGACAATCACTTGCTTCCACTCAGTACAGTGCATGCCATGCAATCTCAGATTTTTTTATCTCTTGTCTTTCTTTTAACTACCCAGTAAGGCCAATAATTTACAGATGAGGAAACTGAGGCTCAAAGAGGGGAAAATAGTTTGTCCAAGGTCTTTTCCCTATTGCAGGAGCTCTGAGCTCTGAGCTTGGATTATGTGATTCCAGGCCAAGGTTCTTTCTCTGTAGTCCCTTTGAAAGGGCCCAGAAGCCCTGGAGAACTTAGTAGGAGAAGACATTTCCTGGCTACCTTTGTCCTTTCAACATCTGGCACTGATGGGCTCAACCAGAGACAGATGCCAGCAGCAGGAAAAGGAGAAGTGGAAAAGAAGAGAAGCTTGGGCTTAGTGAATATCTCACTGGAAAGGAGGTCCTACAGAGGTGGGTCCCACAGATGGAGAAATATTGTTTGTGCCTGCAGTAGAGATCTATTTTTTACCACCATGCTGAATTGGTCTAAGGGGGGAAAAATGTTACTCATTTTATTTCACAAACTGCTTTAGAGAGCAGACAAATTTAGTGTTGGCAATTTTGGTCTCTCCACAGCATGAGCTGTTTCAAATTATATTTGTAATAAAATAAATGATGGAGGCACTGGCCTGTAGGAAAGTAAGAAGGCTAGTACTTTGGTCAGGGAAGTTTGCTTACACTCCTATTTATATATGGTCTGAATATGCTCAAGAGATCAAAAGAGATACAGTATGGGTCAAGTTGAAGCTACAATGACTCACCAAAAGAAGGAGAGAAGTCCCCTGATAAATAAACAAGCCTGATATAAAACAACACGACACATCCTCGCTTTCAAATTCAATCACAATTCTATCATTTATGGGCAGTGGGGCCGTAAGCAAGTTATACCACTTGTCTGAATCTCAGTTCTGTCACTTATAAGATGGAAATAATAAAAGCTCCTAAAAATATAGTATCTGTCAAATTACCCAATAGATTCGATGCTCAGGAAAGATTTTTTTGCACCAGTTAACACTCGATCAAGAATTGAGGGATGAAACCAAGCCAGACTTATAAAAGTCACGTGGATTATTGGGGGAGGGCAGAGAGGAAGACAATCAGTGCAAAGACCCTGGGGCAGGACGGGATTTGTGTATTCAAGAAACTGAAAGGGCAGTGTTGCTAAAGCACAGAAGACAAGAATGAGGGAGAGGAAATTAGCTTAAGACAAAGTCGGATCTCATAGAAATTTTAAAACATGATTTTAAAAAACGGAGTTTGATTCAAAGTGTCATGGATAGTTTTTAGAGAATTTTAAAGTGAGGAAGTGAGGAATTTGACTTATCCCAGAGAAGCCACGAGGGAATCAGGTCAACAGGGCTTATTGAAGGAACTAGCACAGCAGCTCGGGGTGGAAATGCACGTGGTAAGAATTCCCTAAGTGACAGCTGTCATACTTCTCATGGCTGCATCTCTCTGGCCTTGTCCTGAACACATAATTGCTAAAAGGGTTCACTTCCCTGAAGCCAGAGGAAAGTTCCAGCCAGGCCAGTGACACCAGCTCCCCAGGCCTGGGACAGCTGACTCAGGAGCAGAACCATCCACTCCAGAGGAGCTTATTAAGAATCCCCAGTTTTGCTGATGTGGTTATCAAGTTTAGTGATGAGGGAGCATCCTTATCTGGCTTTAGGGCATTACCTGCTCCTGGAACTGTGCCTGGATTCCTGCCCTGGAGAGAAGGAGGGGCTGATGTTTCTCGGTCTGTGCTCACTTGGCTGTTTTTATTGCTGAGACAAGCCCTGCAAATAGCTACTAATGAGGGCAGGGACCAGGGGTGCAATCTGCCCACTCCCTGAGTCATAGCATCCTTAGGGGTCAGTGCTGGGAGGTCCCTTCCCCTTGCCTAGTTATAAGGCCAGAAAAAGCTACTATTCACTGAACACCTACTAGGTTCTAGACGCAGCATAAGTCTATTACATTGCCTCTTCCAGGGAAGCATTTTTCTCTTCATTACACACAGACTCAGGCTGAATAAGTTTCATAGGGTCACACAGCTCAGTAGCTGTCGCAGAGTCAGTAGCAGAACTAGAATTTAAATCTGGTGCTTTTAACCCCACAGCTCACGCTGTACTGTTCCCACATTTCTTCTTCCCATCTAAGAGATGAGTACAATGAAGGCAAGGGTGCAGAAGCAACTGACGTACACCAGACTCTTCAGCATGTTTTTTCAAAGCTTTCGTCATAGAAGGCAGAATCCGGTATCATACTCTGTCTATAATCCCTCATAGGGCAGGACAAGCTGACCTTGAAGCTTCCTCCCAGCTTTTTAAGTTGAGATATTCTGCTCCTGGGATGGTTTCTGAAAAGACCCACAAAGCAGGTTGTTTAAATAAAACTGAACAAACATTTAGTGACCTCTTTGTCAGCCAGGTTTTATAATTTAGGGGAAAAAAAATTATATGTTATCGCTTTACTTCTGGAGTCGCTTCTTGCTAAGATGGGGTAACAGGGATCAGATTTACCCTTTCACCTGAAATGACTACAAGAAGCCAACTAGAGATAAGAAGCAATGGTTGTAAAGCTAGTGGACAGCAGGCAATGAAGGACAGTGACCTCTACTTGGTGGGAAACAAACAAGCCCCGCCTATGATTCTGACAACCTTGACGGAGCTTGCAGCTGAAAGAAGCAGCAGCCAGGAAAAGCTTGGACTCTGGGAGATGAGGAGATAGAGCTGTGAGACCAGGGAATCCAAAGGGGACAGAGTTTGCAGGTGCCAGAGAGAAAAGACAACTACAAAGGGTCCCCTCGAACACCCAGCAGAGTACTGAGCAGCAGCTGGGTGTGAGGAAACTTCCTAAGTCTGGGGAAAAAATCACCCAAAAGGATTAGAGAAATCTGTGCCAGAACTCACAGTGGGGTGGGAACAGTGGCTGCTCCTACCAATCGGACTGGAAGACCTCATGACTCATGGGGCGCTGGATAGAGTTCTTCAGAAGGGCCTTGCTTCCTATTTAATTGCACTGCTGCAGGTCTTGGAATAATAAGGAACAAAGTTAAGAATCCTAGAAAAAAAATACCATCATAAACATTTCCCTTTCTCCTGGCCATATATATTGCCACAATAACTGGGAAGAAATTAAGAGAGATTATAAATGGCATATAAATTCTTAGTGAACAATTTTCCATTTGAGCCAGGCTTGACCTAGAACCAAGATGGCTCCTTGAGAAACCAAGACAGTATTAGAAGGCAAATCACAAAGCCAGTCATTAAGTTATGTCCAGAACAAATTTTTCCAGGACCTTTACCAAGATCTGTGTCTATTGAACAAGTGATACACTTGGGGTAATTTTTTTAAGTGTAGGTTATTCATTCTTCCTCATGCACCCTTTGAAGAGAGAGTTACAAAGGAACAAAAGTTTCCCAATAATCTTAACATACGACACACCACATAGACTACAAAATGTGTTATGAATACTAATTAATCAGTATCAGAAAGACATTTGTAGTTTGATTTAACCCATATCCATTGAGCATCATAGAATTGTCGATGTGCTGGAGTTCTGACGTATAAAAAGGAACTCTATGGTCTTACGCTCAAAACAAATGAGGCAACTTACCTAAATAACATTAAACTTTGAGCGTATGCATAGGAATGAAACATTAGAACTCTGCCTGGGATCCCTTCACAAGAATCCATAAACCCACAGCATGTATGTGGCAGTACCTGTGGTCCAAAGCTGTGACAAGCATCACTAATGGATCAGGACACTCCACCCATCAGCCAGAACCATAATTGAATGAGGAGAAGCCATTTGTACCCTGGCCATCAGACTGTCACCTTCTGTTGGTTTTTCATTAACCTAAACTCAAGTCTTTAAACAGTTCCCATGTCCAAAGCATATTAGTTGATTTCACGTCATTGAATTCTTTAGGAGACAGAATAGATGCTCCCTGGTTTGCTTTGGGTAAAAAAAAAATTGCCCATGGCATGTTCTGCTGCCTGCACCCTCTGACATAATCACCACCAATGTCATCATCATCATCACCATCAGCATCATCGACGCTATCTTTATCTGAACACTGTGAGCCAGACAAGCGCTAAAGCTGAGACAAGACACTGAGGATGTTTTAAGTAGTTTTTGTGCCTTGTTTCAAACTCTTAGGCCGTTTCGACTGGGTGTTACTTCCTCTCCATTTTACATGAAAAGAACCTGAGATTTAAAGACGCAAAGTAACTTGCCTAAATTTGCCCAGTAAAAATCAGAATTCAAATCCACATGCTATGACATCATAGCAACATTTCATACTTAAATGATGCAAAAAATATTTTTCTATGTAAGTCCAGGTTTCCCCAACTCCCTAAATTTAAATGCTGGCAGAGGAATTATGCATTTGCAATCCTTGTGACTGGAGTCAGTACAACATTTTGCTCATCGGTATTTGGATCTTAAGCCTAAAAGCTATTTGAGAAGATTGAAAAACTCTTTGTTCCAATTCAGAAATGTTCAGCCAGTATTAAAAATATTACTGTGGCTCTGTGTGGATTACCTATTTTTTTCCATGATAAACTTTGTGTCGTGAGAGCTTCCTAACTGGCTTTGCAGTGAGCATTTCCATTTGGGTTTATTTCGTGGTGCACAGATGGTAATAAAATAAAGCTGCCACTCCCGTCCTTGCTTTTAACTTTCGTCACTACACATCATAAATAGTGTAGGAGTACTCACCAGGGACTTTTGGGGTATATATAAATTGCTGTTATTTCTGTGGTTTACCATTTGGACCTAAAGTGATTTATCTTTGCACAACCAGGGGCTGCTGCAGAATTCATCATCTGAATGAAGGCAGAAAGCCAACAGGCCTGAGTTCATTGAGCAGCTAAATGTGAAATGTGTGGTAGGCATAAAGGTCGGGTTAGATCTGATTAATTCATAAATGAATGTGCCCGTTGCGTGCATCACAGAAACCACAGCTGCCAATGAATTATTACAAAATGCAAGTTACATGAGGGTGGGAACCTTATCTGTTTTGTGCATTACTCACTCTCAACCACCCCACCCCATGCTCTGTACACAGCAGATGCTCCAGTAATATTTTTTAGCATTTTATCATAAAAGTTTTCCTATCTAACAAAGTGGAAAGAATTTTTCATGGAAAACCCGCCTAGATTCCACTGTTTCAATGTTAACATACTTACTTTGCCACATATATGTTCATCCACTAATCCATCTTATTTTCTGATGTATTTCAAAGTAAATTGCAAACATCAATATACTTTCTCCTAAATATTTCAACATGCATAATAGTTATTAACTCTGTTTTAATATGGATTTTCAGTGTTTTCTCTCTTTTTGTCTATAAAGGTATTTATCTATTTACTTATTTTTTATTTCAGATTAATATGAGGGTACAATTAGGTTACAGTGTTTGCATTTGGTCGGTAGAGGCCCTGTTGTAGCTGTGTCCCACACCCAGGTGGTGGGCCATATACACTTAGATCGTGCCCATTAGGTGAGAGCTCACCAATCCTCCTTCCTCCTCCCCTCCTCTTATTTCATCCCCCTCCCCAACTTGAACTGAGTTTTTCTCTTGTGTGAATGTGTTTTAGTTTGTCTATAGGCTTTATATTAGTATTTAGAATGTTTTGTTCTGCAAAATTTACATGCAGCTTAATGTACAAATCTGAAGAATACATTCACTGAGTATTGTGAGCTCAATTTTGTTTCTTCCCCCACCCCCAGCCAAAAAAAAAAAAAATTCCTACGCTGAAGCCCTAATCCCAGTACTGCAGAAGGTAATTGTATTTAAACTTAGGGTCTCTAAAGAGATCATTGAGGGTAAATAATTTTATTAGGAAGGACCCTAATTCAATGTGACAGATGACTTATTATTTTTTTAAGCCAGAGTCTCACTCTGTCTACCCTGAGTAGAGTGCCCTGGTATCTAGCTTATAGCAAACTCAAACTCTTGGGCCCGAGCAATCCTCTTACCTCAGCCTCCTGAGTAGCTGAGGCTACAGGAGCCCACCACCACACCTGGCTAATTTTTCTATTTTTTGTAGAGATGAGATCTCACTCTTGCTCAGGCCGGTCATGAACTCCTGAGCTCAAGCAACCTGCCCATCACAGCCTCCCAGAGTACTAGGATTACCGGTGTGAGCCACCTCACCCATCCCTAATAGAAGAGATTAAGACACAGACACAAACAGAGGGATGACCAGGTAAGGACACAGGGGGAAGACAGCTGTCTGCAAGCCAAGGAGAAAGGCCTAGAGCAGATCCTCTCCTCATGGCCCTATGAAGAAACTAACCCTGCCTTGACCACTGACATCAAATGTCCAGAATCTTAAGAATTTAAATTTATTTTAAGAATTTATTAATTCCAGAATTTTAAGAAAATAAATTTCTGTTTAAGCCACTCAGTGTGTAGTATTTTATTATTATAACCCTAACAAACCAACCTAACACTGGATTTTAAAAAATGCACTCACCGATGTAGCTCAAACACCTATCAAGACACAAGCATTGGTATCCACCAGAATGTTACCACATGCACTTCCCAAAGCAGTCTCCAACTAGTTTTTTCAGTTCTTGAGCTCCATAAAAACAGAATAGGCACTACATCTTCTTCTATGGAAGGCCTTTTTCCCTTGGCATGCTTTTGAAAGCTATCCATGCTTTCCCATGTATCAGTAGTCTTTTCTTTCTTATTGCTAAGTAGCATTGCATTGTAAGGATGTGACATATTTTATCAATACATTCTCCTATTGGCAGATATCTAGGCTTTTTCTAATCTTTATATATTATAGATAAGATTGCGGTGAATATTACAGTACAAGTCTTCTCTTAAACATGTTTATATTTCTCTTAGTTAAATAGCTAGAAATGAAATGGTTAGGTCATGATGGCAGGTGTACATTTGGTTTTATGAGAAATGGCTTGAACACTTTCCAAAGTGGTTGCACCATTTTACATCCTCACCAATAACGCAGAAGAATTCTACTTGCTCCATATCCTCATCAATATTGGGGTTGTCATGGTAATTAGTTGATGAATGAATAATGGTGTGGATTGTTTCTGAGTCAAGAAATGGTTATACCCAAAACGCCTTTGGAGGAACCTCAAATGGAAGAACTGAGTTTCCTTCTCACAGAAGAGCATTTCACAATGAGAAGACATTTCTCATTTCCACAATGAGAAGACAACAGGCTTTGGAGTTGGAAGATTTGGTCCAGTTCCCACCTCTGTCACCAATAGCTGTGTAAAGGGGGCAAGGTAGTTAAATTCTTTGAGCTTCAGTTTTCTTTTAGGTCACAAGGCCAAAATAAGGAACAATGTTTAGCAATGCTGTCCATTGTGATGTTCAGGAGTTGATGCTCATGACATTGATCAGCCCCTCTGTTGACAGAATTTCCTTCTGCAGTAGGTCCTTGTGCCAGAGATTCAAAGAATGAACCCAGGCACCATAGAAATCAGTGATAAAATAGCATTTATTAGATAGAAAGGAATATATAAGGAATGAAAGGCACCAGAGCCTCTGGTGTGGCGGAGGGAGACCCAAGTGATAAGTCCCTGCATGGTCTTTGTCTAGGGCTTATAAATACACCGTTTTGTAAATAGGGAGATCTTGAGAAGTACATTTGGCTGTGACTTGGCAGACTTCAATGTTGATTAGAGAATGAATGTAGAGTGTATTAACAAATGAATGTAGTCCTTCCAGCTCTGGGCAAAATGGCAGGGAGTCCCCTCCAGAAGAGGCCAGGCTTACATGAAATACTGCAAAACTGCTTTTCTCCTGTCTTCATTGTATTCAGAGAGTGCAATTTGGAGGAAAAAAGTCTGTTTGGTCAGCAAGTGGAATTCTACAAAAAGGGGGCCCTTGTCTAGCCCTAAATAGGAGAAACCCTGTATCACCTCGGCCTCCCTTTACCTCTTTTCCTAGGCTCTTCTTGTTTCTTTCTTCCATCCAGCTTGCCTCTTAAATGTCTTAATGCATCCTCTTCCTCCTCCCTGATGTCTTTGTAGGAAACACAGAATTATTATCTAGAACAGGGCACACCCAGTAGCTGAAAGCATTCATGGAAGAGATTTGGGGAACCAAGTCACAGAAAAAGACTTAAATTTGAACTCACCTTCACTTCTTATTGGTTGTGACACTGAGAACAAGTAAGTCTTTGTTTTCTTATCTCTAAAATGTGGTTGATAACACCCTCCCCATGGGAATGTTGGGTAGATCAAACCTAATAAATGTCTAAAACACCTGGCACAGTGCACCGAATAGATAGTCTGGTCATGAATCAAAAGGTTTTTTCCTCCCTGGGGTCTGAGGTCAGCAGGTACAGCCCTGTCATGAGGACTGTACCTCTCTGTCCTCTCAACTCTGCTCCTGACTCATTGGGAGCTGACCTGAGGGAAGGATCATGGGTTTCCATCCTTTTTCTTTAGCAGCCCTTGCTAAAGAACATCCTGGCCCCGATGTTTCTTGAGTTTTCAAAAGCCAAACTCATTGTGCATGATCAGGCCCCAAGCCCTGGAGAAAGTGCACAATGCATGCTGATGAAGAAATAAAGAGAAGGAAAAAGAGAGAAAGGAGGATACATTTAAGCCTCAAAGAAAAGACTTCAGAAAGTACCCTCTCTCCCCCATGATGTTCCTACCATTTTGTCATTACGAATCTCAGACAGACACACAGGGTATCCCTTCTCTCTTCAATTAAAGATAAAGAAAAGTCTCTTAGTATTTAACAAATGATTCCTGTGAAATGAAAATAAAAAGCCTTTCATTCAGGAATCATTCCATTTTATTATTATTATTAACCACTGATTGACTCTTGCTAATTGAACGCCCCCGGACAGAAGGTTAACACATCTTAATACAGAGCAGCCACTAAACCATTTAGCAATTTGCAGAACGTGTTCTCTGCACTTTGCCTAATTAAAGGACCATCATGTGGAGGGGCTCATGAGTGGTCAGGGGTGATCTTGGGAGGAGGCAGCTGCCCATGACCTAGCTCCTTAATGCACCATGTTCATTCTAAATGAGTTCTTCAACCTGCACTCCTTGATGTTCCCCAAGCCCTACACAATGATGAATGCTTGAAGTCTCTTAGACACATAGATTTTCACCAGGTAATTAGGAAATGGAGTAGATGAATGTCTTCCAAATTGTACTTTTAGGTGGCTAGCTCAAATAGCTTCATTTAAAATGCTGGGGAATTTACATATGTGGCAGGGTAGAAGGTTTTGGAAGCCAATAAAACTACATTTAACTACCAGCTATGACTTTTTCTAGCTTAGGACCTCAAGTATGTATCATCATCTTGGAGCCTCAGTTTTCTCACCTGTACAATGTAAATAAGGACACCTGAAAAGAGTTGTTATGAAGATTAGGGATAATAACATAAAGCATACAACATAGGACATAGCTAGTGCTCTCAACGGAAGGGCTATCTGATCCTCATCACCACCATTCAGCCTGAGTTTGTGACCTTTAACTCCCAGGTAGATTGAATCTGTGACAGTTTGAAAAACCATTCTCAGAGGACTTCAAGAGTGGGCCAAACCCTATGTATAATGCAAAAAGGGCAGAAATATATATCCTCACAAACCCTGTGTAAGGCGGGATCCTTTGTCTTTCTGCATCCCCAAGGACTAAAAAGCAGGCACAATGATTGCATACTTATGCATTATTCATGAGTGGGAAAGACAATGCTATTGTAAGCCATGGTGCACCGAGGCATATGTAAATCTTGTTAAGTCAGATTCTGCAAGCAGGGAAGGGGGGGAGGTTTACCTGATTTTGCTCCCTCTGGCCATCAGAAGTTTTGCTATTACAGTCAAGGAGGGTTGGCCTGGAACTGGCACCTAATTTAACAATACCTATAGGAATTGCAAATCTCTGGGCATTTTAAAAAACTACAAAAGGACTTGGAGAGAATGCCTGAACCTTTACACTAGCTTCTAAGGAGGTCCTGATTCCTACCATGCCTACATATCTCAAGTCACAATGATGGACAGTGAAGTCTCCCATCCTTGTGGCTCAAGGAAGAGTTGGTCAAGTTCAAAGATGCAGATTAGGTCACATTGCCTGGGAATAGAAGATCCAAAGGAGATCATGTTCATAAAACATGCAATTATTGCTGTCTCTTCTCCCACACCACTCACACGTCAGGTACCTCAGGGGCCAAGCAGGTCCCACAGCTGAGTGAGAGCACCATCTAAAAAGGGCACTACTGTTCACTATCTGCTGATTGTTGCCACATGGAAATGTACAATGTCACCAAATATTCTTATTTTTCAGGATGAGTTACAAGATAAGATATTTATAAAATCTCCATTTTATAAAATTCTTCTACTATTGATAAATAACTTTTTAAAAAACACCATAGAGATCAAACAAACATATTTGAAAGCCAGAATCAGTCTTTAGATAGCTAGTGAAGAGCTTAGTCACTGGAGTTAGCCAGAACTAAGGTCAAGTCTAAGCTTTGCTCTTTCCTATCTGGGTGACCTTGGACAAGGCTCAATCTCCTCATCTGCAAAATTAGGGTAATGATGGCACCTGCTTCATCAGTTGGCATTCAGATTAATTGAGATTATACTTACAAAGCCCTAAGCATAATGCTTGGTATACACAGTTGAATTAACACTAGTTTAATAAATCATTGGTACATCAAAATATAGGGACAGAATTCAAGAATGTCAGACAAAGTTAACCTTTCTGGGACATACACAATGATTGACTGTGGACTATCCAGTTTTATTTCTTATTAATTTTACTCATACATCTCCAAGTTGGCAGAAATTCTGAGCCAGATTTGTCCCCAAGAGCTTCCCATGAAAAATGATCTCTTTCTTCCTCAAATCCAGCCCAGGTCTATGTCAATAAACGTGGCTTAGATCAGGCCATTTATTCTGAGAGAAGAAAAAATGGGCTAGGAATGGGACAGTCTGGAAAGACCCCTGGCAAGCCCCAAATTTCCTCAGGGAACCTTCCTTCTCTGCCCATGTTATCGCTCAACTTAGTTGCCGTCTTCATTGACTTCTCTCAGGAAGCAGAGATACTAGGGCTAGAATGTAGGGGCAAGTCACCTGGTCAATGTCCAATTTCCTCTGCAAACACAGGTAGGGGCACCACAGAGGCAAGGCTGCCCACAGGTCAGGAAAGGCTGTAAATGTCTCTAGATCAGAGCTCAGCACTCAGTCTCGGCACTATAAATAGTGAAGCCAGGAAACTCTTGATCGTGGGGAGGGCTGTCCTGTGCCTTGTGAGGTGTCCAGCAGCATCCTTGACCTTCACCCACTAAATGCCATTAATGGAAGTGTGCACCACACTCATACCTCCAAATGATGACAGATTTCCCTGCAGAGCAAACTTACCCCAGTTGAGAGCTATGACTCTAGATCTATCTCCTTGCTTTTCTGGGGAAATTCCTAACCCTGAAAATCTTCCTGCAATAAAATTTAGAGAGAAAGACCAGAAGTAGAAGAGCACTCGGTAAAGGATATTTGAGGGAAAAAGATGTACAGTGGGTTTTGCAGTCTGATTACAAGGGTTCAAATTCTTTTTTTTTTTTTTTTTTTTTTTTTTTTTTGAGATGGTCTTACTATGTCACCCTCGGTAGAGTGCTGTGGCATCACAGCTCACAGCAACCTCAAACTCTTGGGCCCAAGTGATTCTCTTGCCTCAGCCTCCCAAGTAGCTGGGACTATAGGCACCCGCCAGAATGCCCAGCTATTTTTTTGTTGCAATTGTCATTATTGTTTAGCTGGCTGGGTTTGCCAGCCTCTGTGGCCGGTACAGTAACCACTGTGCTACAGGCGCCAAGCCAAGGGTTCAAATTCTGATTCACCCTAGTATCGATTACTTGAGGCAAGTTACTTCACTTCTCTGAGCTTTCAATGTCTCCTCTGTAAAACGAGGATCCTGGTACCCTCCTCCAGGGGATATTGTCCATATTAAATGTGAAAATGTTGGGAATGTGAATATCGCTGTGTCATATATTCCTACTAAATGGACAGAAAGAATTATTATTTCATGGAGAAGATGAAAAAGCTCTTTAATCTTCAAAATAGAAGGTACTAGATCTTTTTTAGTGTTTTTGTGTATTGGGGGGATTTAGACATGGCCTCACCAATTCAACAAATAGCCTCCACAGCTAAATTGAGGGGCTGACACTCAAATGAGACATCTTCCCTCTAGGAGTCTCATTCATTCCTTCTTTCTCTATGCGTCTGGTCAAAAACTCATCTACGATTATTTTAACATAAAAATGCACAAAATATTTGGTTCTTTCATTTTCTTTGTCTTTGTAGGGTCAGGGTGAAACTCACCTTTTTCCCTTGGTTGGTTCGCTGAAAGATCAACTCACAATTACAGCAGATTAATAAGAGAAAGGTTTATTTCCAAATACCATGTATGGGGGGGAAACACAAGAATGATTACCCAAAGTCTCAGTGACGGTCAGTGCCTTTACAGATGCCTTTTACCGGGGAGGGGGGAGAATGTGGAACAGGTACAGCACACGTACAGCAAGTGGTTGCCAGGGAGGATGTATAGATGGAGGGAAACAGATTGATTTGTAAATTAACCTGAGAGACCACATTGTGTTTTAAATGATTTGGGGTCAGGTCTGTTAGCATACAGAAAAGGAATTCAGCCGTCCCTTTTGATCCTCAATCAGGATAGTTGGGTTTTATGCAGATAGAGGGAAGCCCTCTTCCAATGCTTTCTGATCATGAATGGCCTTTAATCCAAAATATTCTTTATACCAAAGAGTCATATTTTGGGATGAAATTTCCTTAGCTCCTTCATCTTCTATTCTAGATCCAAAGTTAAAAGTCCCTAAAGTACCAGTCTCACCCCCCATCCCCTTAGAGCTCCTCCTTCACTCAGTAAATATTTTTGAGACCTACTATGTACCAGGTATTTGAGTAGATGGATGAAAATATATTACTGTCTTCTCTTCAAAACTCACAAACCAGTGAAGAAAACAGATTAGTAGATAGTCAATTACAATGCATTATGATCATTTTTTAAAATGCTTAGTTTTCTAATTTTGTTTCTTTCTTGTTTGGAAAAAAATGTAGTCAGTACAAGTTTATAAACTTATGCTAAGAGGAAATTAAGGGAAAGGAAAAAAGCATAAACAGAATAAGAAGTCAGAAGAATGTCTGTTAGTATTCTAAATGTGTGTTAGTGTCCACAACACACATTTGACAGGCTTCTGGTAGCTTGCACAGTGAGTGCTGAGCTTCCTAGTAGCCAATGCAAAGAGAGAAATAAGAAGCTACAGGACAATTCAACATGATCAGCAGAAGAGGAAAGGAGTAAAATCTTGCAGGAAGAGATCCTGAGTCATGACTGAGATGAATCTCAAAGCACAAGTGGGCACTATGCACATAGATAAAAAAGGAACTGATAACGTTATAGCCAACATTATACCATATCAGAGGCCTGGAGATGAGGTCGAGCTCAGCAAGCTCCAAGCTTTTGAGCAAAATTCAGGATACTGTTGCTTTGACTATTTCTGTTTGCTTGATTGGACCAGTTAGAACCAAATTGCCGAAAGAATTCTGCCAGCAATCTGTCCTTGCTGTTTCTGCAGCAAGTCATTTTAAAAGGTGAAATTCAGCAAGAGCTATGCTGGTTGCAAGAGAAAAACACATTCTGAAATTTGGCCTTTTCTTTTGTTTCTGGCCTGACAGAGTAAAGAATACATGAACACCAATTCGAAGGTAAATGCTCGGCTAATAAAGAAGCACTGACAATAAAAGAAAGCCTCTGTCAGGCCCCGCCTCCTATGCTACCTAGGTTACAGACACTCATCACTGATGCACACAGCCACTTGAGATCCACATTGCCCATCTGCTACTCTAGACGTCCTCTGACCTTGCCCCGGAACCCCTCTGAACAAATGCCCAGTGCTGACTCTGTGAAGGAGATTTTCTTCACCTGGTTTCTCATGTTTTTTGCCTCAACCAATCGAGCAACCAGCCCCAGGGTGCTCACTGAGCATCCAGTCTGTGCCAGGCATTGAACTTGTAGCTGGGTCATTGGAGAACTGTAAGGTGGTCTTCATGCTATTGGTATATGATATAAAAATGTTTTGACTCCATTTCCCTGTGACATTCCATTACCTTCAAACTGGTTCTTGTTAGGTTCCTGACTGCACTCATGATTATCTCTTTTTAATGAGCATGCTGTTTACGACCCCCACCTGCGAGTCCCCCTCCCCACACTACTGCAGGACATTATAGATTGTATTTGTTTTGTAGAAAGAATTACTAAGTGCTCTCATGATCATGACATTGTAAACTGACGAAGCTGCCTCCCCCACATGATCTCCCCTAACTGCTGTTTTTCACTTCTGTAATTATGCATGTTTGCCCCCCGGAAAAGTTTTACCCTATAAAAATCAGAGCCTCAGACAACTCGAGGCTGCACTCAGAACCCCAGGTTGGAACACTGAGGCAGTCGCCAACTGGCTCTTCAAAAAAAGGACTCCTCTTTAATTCAACTTGTCCGGCGGAGTGGTCTTTGGGGGGACTCCTAAGCATAACAGAACCTTATGAAACTTGCGTTATGGTTAAAGTTCCCCAGGATACATCTGAGCAGAGATTTGCATGCGGGAGGTTTACTGAGACGTGATTTCAACTACAGCACCTGTGAGGAAGGGAGGGCCACAGGCTGGACAAAGGGAGGGAGTGAACAATGCCATGGCAACAGAGGCCTCAGCTGACCCCTACAGGGCACTGGAGCTGGGGTGTTCAAAGATGTTCCAAATAAGGCAAGGGAGGCAGACCTCTGTGCCTCTATCCTGTCCCTGATGAGGGGGCACAACCTTGGACGAGGCAGCATCTTTTCTGGGAAGAGACTCAGCTGTGAGCTCTCAGCAGTCGACACTCTCAGCCACTAGAAAAATAGTGCCTTGGTCTTGTAGGGAGGTCAGGGCAGCACACCACTGCACCGTACGAAGGGGTTGAGATTTTATTCTCCGACTAGAGAGAAGTTACTGAAGTGGTATAGGCGGAGGATGGCACGGTCTGGTGTCCGTTGTGAAAAGATCCCTCCAGCTGGGTGATGAAGAGGAGGTGAGCAAGGCTGACAGCAGGGAGGCAATTAGGAGGCTACGGGAGACATCTAGGCCAGAAGGATGGGGCTGCAGTGGGAATGAGTGGGCGGATGGCTTAAAACAGCAGGACACAGTGAAGGTCTGGCTGGGAGAGTGGGGAGGACTCTGGCTTGACAGCTAAATAGATCACAAGATAGCAGGTACTGAAGAAGAGGCAGTTTCAGGAGGAGGCTGTGGGCTCCAGAGCAAGTCTGAAGTCCATAGCAGACATTCCAGAGAGGATGTCCTGTTGTTTGAGTGTCGCTCAGGAGAAAAACTGAGTCTGGACACACAGGCGGTCCCTGGGTTACGAGTGAGATAGGTTCTGTAGGTTTGTGCTTAAGCTGAATTTGTGTGTTAATTGGAACAGGTTCATTTACCTATTCGCCTCCGTTCCTAAGTGTGAGTTGTACACAAGCCAGATGTTTGTAACTTGGGGTCTGTATACAAAGATAAGAAGCCTCACCATAAAGCACCACCTGAGGCCACAGGAGTAGATGACCCTTACCAGGAAGAATCCATGGCTGGAGAAGGAAATAGGGCCCAGGAAATAGCCCTGGGACTAACACAGTGTTTAAGGAAAGGGTGGCAGAGAGGCAGCCAGGGAAAGACGCTAAGAAACACAAGTCAGAGCTGCTGGTCAAACCCTACAAGTGCTGATAATAGAGCTTTTACTGAACCTTTTCTGTGCAAGCCACTATGCTAGGATCCTGGCAAAGATTATTTACTTTTATAGTCTTTGAAGTAGGGACAACTCCGGACTCCCCTTGACAACTGAAGATACTGAGGCAACAGCAGGACCAGGAGTCACTCTCAGATTATCCAACTCCAAATCCAATGTCCTTAACTGATGAAATGCTGCAGAGATGTTGGGTCTATGGAGAGTTTTCTGAAAGAAAGGAGTGGCCAAATGCCACGGGAACAGGAGAAGCAAGAGGAAAATTGGCAGCGCCCAGGCTCTTTTCAATAAGGAGGGCATTGGTAGATTGGTGGGGGGGGTCCTTCTTCTGGAATGATGGGTGTGGACACCAGAGTGTGCTCACTCCAGGGAGGAGTGAGCAGTTACTCTGGCTACACTGGCATAAAGTTCTAACATGGAATCGACCACTTCATCAGGTTTAGCAGTCAAATTTTGACTTTCTTAATTATTCATTCTAATAATGATAGATTCTAATGAATGATTATTCATTCTAATAATAATTTCTAATTATTCATTTCTTTTGTGTGTGGCTATCTTGTTGACCAGAAGAGCCATATAAATCCTATGGGTTCATTTAAGACTGTTGGGTGTCTATGGAGAGGACAAGGATGGACAAAATTAGGTTAGGAGAGGATAAGCAATTTAAAGTTAGAAAAAGAAGGCAAAATGACAGACAGCTGCATTTAATTCCATTATCCTTAAGATGTGGTCAAGGGCTGAGCCACTGCTCAGTGGATCTCATGATAACACTCAGGCTTGTGTTGTATTGCCTCTGCTGTGATGTTGCTGTCTTTTTTGAGCTTGGGGGAAATCCTTATTATCATAATAACAGTAATAACATAATCACACTTATTGCCACGTGAAATGTTTCTAGAACTCCAATTATATGCTAAGTGCTGGGGCTCCAGTTTAAATCAAAGTCCCTGTCCCAAGCAAACTCACGCTCTTGTCGGACAGGCAGGAATATAAGCAAATAAATGTGGTACCAAGTGATAAGAAATAATGAAGGTGGCACATGGGTTTACTGGAAAGCTCAAAGAAGGAAGTGAGTGGGGGATACTGTGCAGAAAAGGTTTATTCAGGGAAACATTTAAGCTGGGCCTTAAATGATGGCGATAATTTACACAGATGGAATATGGGGAGCAAGATGCATTTGGGAGGCTGCGTAGTTCCACATGGCTGGAACACAGAATTTTCTTTCTTCCTTTTCTTCCCTGAGGTTCACATTCAAGTTTATTTAAACGAAGTTTTTCAGCTCAGCTTGTGGATTTGTACCCACTGCAACTCTGTGATAATGACCACCAGATGGCTTTTCTGTAGTTTAATTTTGTAGAGATGAATACCTTTTTTATGTCACTTTAATAAAAATAATACTTTCTCATTATAAAACATCTGGATATACTGATAGATATAAAGAAGAAATAAAACATCAACCATAGGTATTTACACATATAACTCAGAATCATTTAATTTACTTTTAATGTATTTCCTAATTTTTTTCTACATATGTAGTCTCTATATGCACCATGTAAGGATGTTTTGGTCAAAGATGGACCACATATATGACAGTGGCCCCATAAGATAATAATGAGCTGAAAACTCCTCTCACCTAATGACTTTATAGCTGGAACACAGAATTTTCTAAGGAAACAGCAAGAGACAAGAAGAAAGAGAAGACTTTCCCCCTCAGAATACAGTACTTCAAAGTTTGCAAAAGTCTTTCACTTTCATTATGCAACTGGTTCTCCAGGTATGGAGAAAGGAAACTTTTTTTTTTTAAATATATGTATTTTATTATTCTTCATTACATTATTTCCCCCCTCCTTACCCCTCCGTGGTAAGACAGAATTGATTTACAGAAAAGAATACAGAAAACACCAAAGCTCCTGGTAGAGGGAGAGATTTCAAGTGGGGAGAGAGATACTCTCTCCGTTCCTCTCCCGGTCTTTCCCCGTCTCCTCCTCTAG